>JAQQSU010019385.1:0-10271 GCA_028627135.1 Pseudochirops cupreus
TTTTTTTAATTAATTAATTAATTAGTTAGTTTTAAAAAATAAAAAATAAAATGGGCTGGCCTGGGAGGTAATGCTCTCCCCATTACTAGAAGTCATACTGTGGAGGCTGTGTAACCATTCCAAAGGGAAGTTGTAAGAGGCACTACTTTTCAGATAAAGGTTGAACTACTCTGTGGTCCTTTACAGTTATCTGATACTGTAGGAAATCGTATAAATAATCTACACTCACATTTGTCTTTGAAATATGGAGACATTTACATTTATTAATCACTAATTACAGAATCACAGCATTTCAGTAGGAAAGGACCTTGAAGGCTAAACCTACCTGTATCTGAAGAAGAATAACCCCTATGAAGCACCCAACAAGCCACTGTCCAGCCTCTGCTTGAAGGCCTTAAGAGAATTTCTGCAGAACCTACTACTTTCTGAGGCAGTCCATTCCACTTTGGGGTAGCTCTAATTGTTAGGCTGTTTTTTTCTAATATCAAGGATGAACATACCTTTCCCCAATTTCCCCCCATGGGTGGAACTCATTGTCTTTTCCCCCATGCCTTCCCCTCTTCCTGACATCCCTAGTGCTGCTAAGGGCACCACCATCTTTGCAGTCATCCAAGTTTATAAGCCAGGAGTCATCCTTGGCTTCTTACTCTCTCTCACTGAGTTCCCCTTTCCCATGCAATCAGTTCCCAAGTCCGATCATTTCTATCTTGGTACCATCTCTCCTTTATTCCTTTTCTCCTCCTCTGATACTCTCATCACCCTGGTACAAGCCCTTATCTCCTCAAACCTGACAACTATGGTACCTTGGTGATTGCTCTCCCTGTCTCAAGTTTCTCCCCATTTCAGTCCATTCTCCACTCACCTATCAAAATGACTTTCCTAAAAAGCACATTTCTACATCAGCACCCAACTCAATAAACAACTGTAGCTCCCTATTTCCCTCCAGCATCAAATACATTATCCTCTGGCTTTTAAACCCCTTCCATAACCTTCCCACCTTTCCAATCTTCTTATACCTTGCTTCCCTCCATATGCTCTCTGATCCAGTGAAACTGCCCCCTTGCTGTTCCTTGAACAAGACACTCCATTTCCTGACACTGGGCACTTTTTCATTTGCTGTCTCCCATGTCCAGAACTCTCTCCCTCCCCTTGTCTGCCTTCTGGCTTCCTTGAGTCTCAGCTAAGCACTCCCTGCTGCAAGAAGCTTTTCTCAGTTCTCCTTAATCTGAGTGCCTTCCCTCTGAGATTATCTCCAATTTATTTTGTATGTAATTGGACTGAACAAAGTTATCTGCATATTGTTTCCCCCAGAAGACTCTTTTTGCCTTTTTCTGTATCCTAGCTCTTAGCCCAGTGTCTGGCACAGAGGAGACATTTAATGCTCACTGACTTGACTTGATGCTGCTCCTGCTTATGTCCTGTGGGGTAAAGGAGAATAAGCTGAAACAGTCCTTCATATTCCAGTCCTTCAAATCCAGGCATACAAGTCCTGAAACTGCAGTAGTAACAGTATTTATCACCTGAAGCTGAAGCCCGTAGTCACTCAATATGCGAGGAAAATAACAACGGCCAGTATCTCCCTGTGGAGCTGCCTAAGATCCATGGGAGAGGGAAAACATTTTATGAAGAACACTGTTAAGCTAGAGAGTACTCGTGGAAAGGCAACCAGGATAGTGAAGGGTCCTGGGCTCATGTCATGTATGGAGTAACTGAGGAAGCTGAGGATACAAGGCCTAGAAATAAGAGCTCTCTTCAGGATCTGAAGGGCTGCCACATAGGAGGAAGAGAGGAAAGAGGACTTACCAAGCACCTACTGTGTGCCAGGTACCATGGGGAGCACTTTACAAACATTATCTCATCTGATCCTCACAACAACCCTGCCAACAGACACTGTTATCATCTCCATTTTACAGCTGAGGAACACTGAGGCAGAGAGACTAAGTGACCTGCCCAGGTTCACACAGTTAAGAAGCGTCTGAGGCCAAAGTCGAACTTAGGGCTTTCTGACTCCAGGCTGAGCACTCTATCTACTACAATACCCAACTGCCTCGAGAAAGATCGTGTTTGTTCTCCTTAGACTCAGAGAGCAAAACCAGGTGCAATGGGTAGAAGACGAAAAAGAGGTAAGTGAAGCTTGACACGCAACAATTAAAGATGTCCGAAAGACAAACGGGCTAGGTAACTGACAGGTAATGAATGCCCTCTCTGTACCCGAGATAAATTAGAGCACTGGGCCTAGAGTCTAGAAGACCTGAAATGAAAATCCAGCCTCAGACACTTATTCACTATGTGACCCTGGGTAAGTCACTTAATCTGCCTTAGTTTCATGCTCTGTAAAACGGAGTTGATAATAAGAGCTCCTGTCTTCCAGGGTTACTGTAAGGCTCAAATGTGACATAAAGCACTCAGCGCAGGGACTAGAACATAGTAGGTGTTTCTTTCCTTCAATTTGGCACTGAATGTCTCTCACCACCTACTCCAATCTCTTTCCAGGGTGCTTTCCAGAAGAATCCCCTTTAAGGCTCTCTAAATTACAGCCCGACTGGTCTACCCAAAGCCCGCCTCCAGTACTTGCCCAAGGCCACAGCCCATTCCTGGAATACTCTTCTTCCTCATCTCTGGCTCTTGGAATCCCTAGTTCCGTTCCAGGCCTGGGTCAGGTGCCACCGAGCACAAGAGGCCTTTCCTTATTAACAAAGTCATAATGATCTCCCATGTTTTGCATTGATTTTTTGCGTACTTAACCTTTGCGTACCTTGTTTCTTCCTAGTAAAATGTTCGCTGTTGGAAAGGGGACTCACTTTTTTTCCTCTGAATCCTCAGGCCTGGCCCAGCCCGGGGACATACAGAAGGCACTTTAAAAATACTCTTTAGTTGTGGATGAAGTGGATGAAGTGCTGGAGGCACTCTTGTGGGAATGACCGGAGAGGTCACATAGTCAGGAGGCTAGACCACATGACTTACACGCTGGGTCAAATGCAACCAGAAACAACCCATTAGGAGGGTGAACGTGAGGCATGATAAGGCACTGGTTGTTAGGTAAAAATGAAAGCCACATGTACCAGAATGCCAGTTCTGGTTAGTAGATATGGCTACGCTCTCATCATGGAAAGCAACAATAGACCTGGAAAAAATGTATCATCTAATATCTCACCATTTCTGGGGAGAGCCTTAAGGAAAGGGAAGAAAAGAGAGCACACAGATATAATTAGGCTACTGTCAATGCCCAACAATGATTCGTACATCAGAAGCAAAATGCAAGACAGAGGGTGTCATGCAGGAAGAGCACCAAGGGTTCATCCATCAGAGTCTCAGCAGGAGAGTGCTGCTACCTCGGGCCTCCGTCACACTGGAAAGTCCTCCGGGTAGCGCGTGAGCAGGGCAGGGATGAGAATCACAAGCAAAGGAGGCCACTGAGGGGAGTGACTGCATTCGCAAGATTACCAAACTATCTAAGGAGTCCAACAGATGAGTAAAAGGTTGCTTCATTTCTGTTTGTGCCCCGATCGATCCATTACAAGCGGATCACAAGCTACGCGTAAAGAGAATCAGTCATAACCATTTTATCAGATCCTCAGTATCAGTTTTTTAAAAAGCCATCCTCACAGCAGTCCCTAGATTCCTAGGGTCCCAGGGAGAAGGACCATTGGACCATCAAGCCTGCAGTCCCCTCCTCTCGCGAATAAGGAGCCGGGCTTAAGGAACATTCTCTGACTATGGCTGCCATGAAAAGCAGAAAAGCTGAAAACCTCCGCGCGCTCCCAGCCAGCGGAGCTGCAGCCCCCTGCTTGTTGGAGGGCTTCCTCACTGTCGCCACGGTCTGGCCGGGCGGAGCGACCACAGAAGGAAGGGAGACGCTGGAGCGTCAGCGATCTCCGTGTCCGGGTAAGCAGGTTTCGCGAGTCACCAGGATGCAGGCGGCGCCGGGAGCTGAGGAGCTACAGCTTCCAAGGGCCGTTTACAAAGAAACGCTCCAAACGCCCGCTCCGAAGCACGCGACACATCTCAACTCACTGGACAATGATATTTTAATCGCTGACTCGAGCTTTCTCTGGCCTTCCCTCCTTGGGAAAGTTAGAATCCTCTTTTCTGATTTGGCCGCTTAGCTTTTCCACTTGTTTTTGTGGCGTAAGGCAAAATACGGTATTTTTAAAGTACTTCCCGAGAAGCCTATTGGGCAGATTGTTTCCACATCAACGCTACCAACTGCTACTCAAGGCAAAAAATAAAGTCTGCGGGAGACGGAAGCGGGGCGGGAGCGGGGGCGGTGAGTGCCGGGCGCTCCCCGGCGCCCTCTGCAGGACGCGCGCGGTCCTCACTGTCTTCCTACGCGCCTGCGCGCAGAGCGCAAGAAGGGAAAAAGACCCACCTTCAGGAAAAGAGAAAGTCAGAGTCAGCGCTCCGCAGGTAAATAGCTCCTGCGATGAGGTTTACCCTTTCCAAGGGAAACACGAAGCCGTGAGGAAGCAAAGGCTTTACTGCCCTATTCAGTCACCGCTGCAGGAACCCACAGTTCTTCACAAACAACTGCGAAAGAACTGGAAAGTCTCCGGGGGAGGGGGGAGGAATCGATTTTAAACATTAGCAAGTAAGCAGCTCACAGCGAAAAGACCTTACACCCTCATTAAGCACAAGCAATGCAATAGTTGCACCTATAAAAAAAGGTTTTTTTAAGTTCATACAACAATGTTGCATTCGACCCACTCAAGTATTTTTCCCCAAAATCTTAAACTAAATTTGAAAACTTATTTTATATACCTCTGTCTAAACAGATTATCAATTACCAAAGAAGTCTGAAAAATCAAATGGGTATTCAAGTTTGAGACAACAAACCTGTCCATTAACAGGAATAAAGGTGAGACAGCCATAGCTTCTACTGTAACAACGCAGACATAAAAAGCCAACTGCCTGCAATCTCGCACTCTGAGTTAGACATTCTTGCCGAGTCCTTCAGGATCACCGTCCAAAGAAAAATCAGTTGCTTGAGTTGAAAGCTGTCACCTCATAAACCTGCCTGAAAGTTAAGGTGTTGACAAGTGAATGAACTAGTCTCCTCCTCAGTGTAAACAGTACTTACTTTACATTAATCAAAGGGAGGGGTTGAGCCAAAAGTCAGGTAGGGCTGTACACACCCACTGAAACTCTCTCATAAACACAGGTTCATTTTGGTCGGAAACAGAACTGCGCTCTGAACTCATGGATGCAAATTCAGAGTTCTAGGGCTAAATTTGGTAGGACAATTTCACAAACGTCAATATGGATTTTTTGATATCGGTAAAAAAAATTCAGACATGTTTTATATCTGTTGTTAAATGTAATCTAAACTTGAAGGAAAGCTGTTTGCACTTAACAGAAAGAAGTTGTTTGGGATATTTGATGGGGGAAATTATACCCACAGTGTCATATTTAAATTTTCTATTTCCAAAAGAATACATTGTGCTGTACACAGGAAGAATAATTCTTGTCCATTAAGTCACATTAATAAAAAAAAATTCATAACCTTAACATCACTATAACACTAAGCTGATTGATTTGTTCCAAATCTATAGTAAGCTACAAAAGTTTTCTTCTTGAAATAAGGGAAAAATTTGTTTGTAGAGAGTCTTATAATAGTAAAATGTAATTATTTAACTGATCCAGAAATGGACTTCAATTTTTCCTCAACTGGTATGTCACTGAAATTTCAATCATTACTATGTGATCTGACAAGTCTGCCAAGAACTGAGATGGGCAATGACTAAGTAAGCTCTCTCCCTGTGTTCTCAACCTCCTGAAACACTTACATTTAAAGGTGTTTTTGAAAGAAAATCAAAGACAGGAGAGAGAAAGAAAATGGTCATATATTTTACTACACTCATTATACTAAAAATAAATAATTGTTAAGTATTCTCCATCTGCAACAAAATTACTGGTGAGTACATGACCTTTTTAATGATTAAATGAATAATCAGAATAATCCTATACAAATGGGAAACCAAGTTATACTACCTAGAAGGAAAAAAAAAAAAAGAATAGCATTCTCTCAAAGCTCATCTCAAAGAAATAAAAAAGGGTAAAATATTCATCTACTTCTAATTTCTTTGATAGACCCTATAAATTCATACTGATTTACTATTAACATTTTTTGGAATTTCTATAAAATCTGTAACTAGTATTCAAAGAAAAGACAACAAAATTACTTTTATCTTGCTAGGAAAAAAGTCTAAACCTTGACTAGTATAGTTAATCTTCTGACAATCTCTTTAAATTGTGGGTATTATGATTACGATCTAGATCTTCAAATAATTTATTAAAGTTCATTTTATGTAAATGCTAGTATTTCCAATACCCATAAAGCATATAGACATCTATAGTCAGCCTTCAATTATATTTATTTCCTTTCATGTCAATACAAACTATTCAGATACATTAAAACCAATCAATGTCTAAGTCAGGACAACTCTTCCCTTAGCATAGCAGACAAC
Organism: Pseudochirops cupreus; assembly: GCA_028627135.1. Lineage (NCBI taxonomy): Eukaryota > Metazoa > Chordata > Mammalia > Diprotodontia > Pseudocheiridae > Pseudochirops > Pseudochirops cupreus. The sequence continues at coordinate 6,465 of JAQQSU010019385.1, forward strand.
CCATCGTAATCATTAAAAACAAAAATCAGTAGAGCAGAAATCTGTTACAGAACCCAGCTCATCACTGCATGCTGCCCAAAGTTAGGTCCTGGGATAATGCATTTTGTGACTTTCACAATGAAAACCAGCAGAGATCATCAACACTACTCTTCTCTCTTATTTCTTTCCTTTAACTTCTGAACAACCAAAGCAGAGATACTTGCCATGCTCTTCAACCGCTTACTCTGCGGGGAGATTCCAGCAGTGAGCTAGAACTAAGGGACCTGCTGGGTTCTCCTACCAAAGGAAACCCACTGAAAACTTCTGAAATCTGAAAGGAAAGAAAATCCGAAAGGTAAACAATACCCTTCAAATCCACACATAGGCTCCACTTACTAGTCTGGTAGAAACCAGCCTTCCTGTAAGCTGAAGAGATGGCTGCAGGATGGTAGACTCCTGAGGAGAACCAAATGCAATTATTTTGACCTTTCTGAACTCATTTTTCCCTAAGTATGGGTAAGAATAATGAAAGTATCCATGTTCAACTCATCTTTTCCTCCACTTAAAAATTTAAAAAATCAGAATAGGGGGTAGAACCAAGATGGCAGTGTAGAAGCAGGAAAACTCCATGGGTTCCCCCCATAACCACCTCAAATACCTATAAAATATGACTCCAAATAAATTTTAGAGCTACAGAACCCAAAAAGTGACAAAGAGAAACAAATCTCCCACTGAAGGCAGCCTGGCAGGCCAGCAGGAAGGGTCCATCTCAGGGTGCTGGGAGCCACACCCAACCCCACATGAGCTCAACTTTTTAGCCCCAGGGCAGCCCCAACCAGCAGCTGTAGCTGACTTCAGGAGAGTAGATCACCAGCCGCAGTGGCGGTTTCCAGAATTATCAACCCATAAATGCCAAAGAAAAACTGAGAGGTCAGTGTAGAACTCTGTTGGAACTTGGAGGGGGGGGGGATGGAGGAGCAGTTCGGCACCTGTACCCGGAGCTAGAAGGGGTGGAGAGGTGGCGGCACTGCAGCCACCTCCATATGGCTGTTACAGAGCTCCTGGCCTGCATATTATAAGGGGGCCAAGTGACCATTGAGAGGACTAATCACTCTTCCTTTAACCTCCCTGGATTTGGATCACAGTCTTGGGTGGTGGTCCTGAGGTGTGTGACCAGTAAGCCAGAGTTTATGAGGGGTGCAGAGACAGTGCCCTCCTAATAGCTCCGGCAGCTGTGAAAACCCCAGCAATATGGGACAAAGCTCTCCCCTCTGGAAGCAGAGTTCTACTGTGGCAAAGAGCTCAAGAGTCAAATAATTGACTGGCAACATGAGCTAGCAAAGGAAGCAAAGGAGGCACAACAATCCAATTTCAGATTCCTTTTTGGGGGACAAAAAGGACCAAATTATGAAATGGGAGGAAGACAACAACAAAGTCAGAACTCCTGCACCAAAAGCTTTCAAGAAAAATATGAACAGGCCATGGAGGAGCTCAAGAAGGATTCTGAAAATCAAGTAAGAGAAATGGAGGAAACCTTGGAAGAGAAATGAGAATGATGCAAGAAAATCATGAAAAGAGAGTCAACAATCTGACTGAAGAAAATAACAACTCAACAGATTAAAATTAGATTAAGTCAAATGGCAAAAGAGGTCGAAAAAGCCAATGAGGAGAAGAATGCCTTAAAAAGCTGAATCTGCCAGATGGAAAAAGAATTTCAAAAGCTCACTGAAGAGAATAATTCCTTCAGAATTAGACTGAAGGAAATGAAAGCTAATAACTTTATGAGAAATCAAGATACTATTAAACAGATCCAAACGAATGGAAAAATAGAAGGCAGTGTGAATTATCTCACTGGAAAAACCACAGACCTGGAAAATAAATCCAGGAGAGGTCATTTTAAAATTACTGGACTACCTGAAAGCCATGAACAAAAAAAGAAGCTAGAAATCATCCTTCAAGAAATTCTCAAGGAAAATTGCCCAGATATTTTAGAACCAGAGGGCAAAATAGAAATTGAAAGAATTCACTGATCACCTCTTGAAAAAAATCCCAAAAAGAAAACTCTTAGGAATATTATAGCCATATTCCAGAGTTCCCAAATCAAGAAGAAACAATTTGAATATCATGGAAACACAATTAGGATAACACAGGTTCTAGCAGCTTCTACATTAAAGGATGAAGAGCTTGGAATATGATATTCTGGAGGTCAAAGGAACCAGGATTAAAACCAAGAATCACCTACCCAGCAAAACTGAGTATAATGTTTCAGGGGAAAATACGGTCATTCAATGAAACAGAGGACTTTCAAGCATTCTTGATGAAAAAACCAGAGCTGCATAGAAAATCTGACATTCAAATACAAGAAGCAAGAAAAACATGAGAAGGTAAACAGGGAAAAGAAATCATAAAGAACTTTTCAAAGTTGAACTATTTACATGCCTACATGGAAAAACAATAATTATAATTTATGAAACTTTTCTCAGTATAAGGATAGTTGAAGGGAATATAAGTGTATGTGTATATGCATGTATACATACATATATGTCTATATAGGAGGGTATATATGCATATGAATACATATGTGTGTGTATATGTGTGTATATATGTGTACAGGTATACATAGACAGAGAGCACAGGATCAACTGAATAGGAAGGGATGATATTTAAAAGGTGAAACTGAGAGGTGAGAGAGGAATATAAGGAGAAGAGTTGGGAGAGACAGAATGGGGTAAATTATCTCACATAAAAGAGGCAAGGAAAACTGTTACAATGGAGGGAAATCACAGGAAGGCAAAAGAGAATGGGACAACCTTACTCTCATTGAATTTAGCTTAGGGAGGGAATGACACACACTAAATTGGGTATCTCAACCTACAGGAGAGTAATGTAGAAATGGATGAGAGTGGGAATGATGGAGGGGAGGGCAGGTTGGGGGGGGGATAGTTAGAAGCACACACTTTTGAAAAAGGACAGGGTCAAAATAGAGAACAGAACAAGTCGGGTAGGGGCGGAGCCAAGATGGCAGCATACAAGCAACAAGGTTCTGCAGCTCCCACACAGCCACCTCAAATACCCATAAAATATGACTCTAAACAAATTTTAGGGCTCCAAAACTCACAACAGAAAAACACGTCTCCCGCTGAACGCAGCTTGGCAGGAAGGGCTCATCGCAGTGTGCTGGGAACCGAAACCAGCCCAGCCTGAAACGGTGACTTGGCCCCGGGGCATCCAGGACAAGCTGCAGCTGGACCCTTCAGGAGAGTGGATCAGCAGCAGCTATACCAGTTTCCAGAATTATCAAGCTATAAGAAACAAGGACTAAGTGAAAGGTCAGTGGAAGTCAGCCAAATCTCGGGGAGAAAAGCAGTCTGGCCAAACTGCCTCCAGGGCAAGGAAGCAGCAGAAGCAGTGGCCCTCCAGCTGCCTCCACCTGGCTGCTTCAGAGCTCCTGGCCTGCAGACTGCAGAGGGGCCAATCAATCTTTCAGAGGCTAAGTACTCTTGCATTGGGCTGTCTGGATCCAGATCACGGTCTTGGGTGGTGGTCCTGGGGTGCATTTTCAATGAGCCAAAGCTGGTGGGGGCTGCAGCAGCCTCCCAATAACTCTGGCAGCTGCGAAAACCCCAGCGATTTGGGACAGAGCTTTCCCCTCTGGAAGCAGAGTTCCACAGAGCTAAAAAATCAAGTAATTCACTGGCAACATGAGCAGGCAAAGGAAGCAAAGTAAGAACAGCAATCAAACTCTAGAATCCTTTTTTGGGGACAAAAAGGATTGAAGCATGGAATGGGAGGAAGACAACACAGTCAGAACTCCCACACCAAAAGCTT
>JAQQSU010019386.1:0-10271 GCA_028627135.1 Pseudochirops cupreus
CTGTAAGCCTCTCCAGGTAATTTTGAAGTCCATCTCCTTCCCATTTCTTACAGCACAATAGCACAATTACATTCATATACCATAACTTGTTCAGCCATTCCCCAATTGACGGGCATCCCCTATATTTCCAGTTTTTTGCAACCACAAAGAGAGCTGCCATAAATATTTTTGTACATATGGGACCTTTTCCCACTTCTGTGATCTCTTTGGGATATAATCCCAACAGTGGCATTGCTGGGTCAAAGGGTATGCAATTATTTATAGCCCTTTGGGCATGGTTCCAGATTGTTCTCCAGAATAGTTGTATCAGTTCACAACTCCACCAACAATGCATTAGTGTTCCAATTTTTCCACATCCTCTCCAGCATTACAAATGAGCTTCTTCTCTCTAAACTTGTATTTCTTTTGCTTGTTGCATTTCTCCACTTGTTAAGAAGATTAAATATTTGGTAAGTAAGGAGATTTCTAGGCTCTGTTAATCTCCTTATGATGGCTTTTCATCAGTTAGACTTTTTGTGAAATGATGGTAGTTGGTATGTCAATTACCTGTTCTTTCTTCCATTTCCCATTTTTTTAGTATCAGTAATTTATTTGTCAGGTAGAGTTGTCTCAATTCAACATAACTTCTCATTTTTTCTTTTGTATTTAGTATTGATTTTGGTCTTTGCACTAGCAAGGTAATGATCTGTCCGTGAACAGCTAATTTGGAAATGATTCACATTAGTATCTTTGTTACTATATGATCAATTTCATTTCTTATGATGTCATTCAGTGTTCAATATGTCCAATACTTGCTGGCTCTATTTTTTTTTGTCTTTTTGGAGGGGGGAAGGCAAGGCAATTGGGGTTAAGTGACTTGCCCAAGGTCACACAGTAAGTGTTAAGTGTCTGAGGCCGGATTTGAACTAAGGTCCTCCTGACTCCAGGGCTGGTGCTCTATTCATTGTGCCACCTAGCTGCCCCTGACTCTATACTTGAAGAGAATATTCATTAAATATAAAGTGTGAGGCTTCTCTGTATTCTGCCAGCCTTTGTCCTCTGTCATTTTTTATTCCTGAACCACGTTTTTAAAAATATTTTCCCCTGTCCTCCTTGATGCAAATTTTGCACTGAAGTATAGAAATATGGAAAGAATGAATATTGCTACAAGCCCAAATCTTATTTAAACCATCTACTAGATAGGGAGCATTTTATTTAAAGGGTGAAGGAAGAAGAGAACCTACCCAAGAACCACAGACAGGAGAGAGGAAAGATCAATATACTTTCTCATGGACTTCAGATCCTAGTGGCTAGTGTAGACGTCTTCCCCACAGGAAATTCTTTAGTACTTTCAGTGACTCAGACAATGGGGTTCTCACCACTTCCCTTGGGAATTTGGGCCATGTCTCATCTGTTTCTTCCTGGCTACTCAACCACAAACTCTCTTCCTATGAGTACTACAACTTCCCTCACTTAAGCCCACAAAGTTTTGATTCATCCCAGAGGGAACTGAGAGGAGGAACTCAAGTCCTATGGTGACATCAGTCAGAGTCCTCTAATTCAAGACAGGTCTAAAGTTCATTTCTGCCCTGCTGCAAGTCCACCCTGCCAAAATCATCTTATCTTTTCTTGACAGATCAGAGTTCTCTGGGAATTCCTGCCTTCCCCCTTTCTCCCACCACCATCAAAAGAACCCTAACCCTGAAAAAGAAGAAAAAGGAGAACAAGAACAAGAACAAGAACAAGAAGAAGAAAAATGAGAAGAAGAAGACAGCAGAAAGCACAAGATTCTGAATCAGAAGACCGATTCCTGTTTCCTATTTCTTAGCTGTGTGACTATGAACAAGTCAGTTACTTTAGGCCTCAGTTTTCTTGTCTGTAAAAAGGGATAAGAATACTAATATTACATATTATGTCACATTATATCACATCACATCACATCACGTCACGTCACGTCACATCATACCATATCATATCATATCATATTCTATTCCCTACCAGGAGAGATAGAGAGAAAACCTGGGAGTCAGAAAAATCTAGCCAGGTAATGCATGCTGATTCTAGGTAAGTCGCTGAACTTTACAATACAACAAGCAATTCTCTGAAACCACAAATTGGAGAGGACTTGCTGATTTGTATTGGTAGGTATTTCCTGGCAGGGAGTTCCCTATACCACTGAAATTATAAGTTCCAGACCCCCTTCTCCACCCTTATCCCCAATGTACTTCTCTCACCCAGTTGCTGTGAGGAAAACTTTTTTTTTTTGGCTTTTTTGGAGGAGGGAAGACAGGGCAATTGGGGTTAAGTGACTTGCCCAAGGTCACAGGGCTAGTAAGTGTTAAGTGTCTGAAGCTGAATTTGAATTCAGGTCCTCCTGACTCCAGGGCTGGGGTTCTATTCACTGAACCACTTAGGTACCCCTAGAAAACATTTGTTTACATCCTCAAATATTATTTTAGTTATTATTACATACTTTGAACTATCTTCAAGACTTTCTGTGGCCCCAAAATGGATTATCCTGTGACCAATCTGGTTTGGAGATCCTCTAAACTTAGCTTTCTTATACTCTAAGCCTTTTCAGCTTGGCAGGGCCTGCCAGAGCTTGAGCTCTATAAGCATAGACTAGGAGAACACAGTGTTGTCTCCATGCCATCATAAAACACAGGAAGAGGACCTCGGTGGCAGAGTTGTTATATTGTTGTCAAGTTTGATGCAACAAACTGGATCTAAGCCTTCTCACTTCCTATAAAAATAATTTTCCTGCCATCCCTTTCTCTCTCTGAAGAAAGGAGCCTTGACTTGTACTGAGAATAGTGGCCTCAGGGACAATAGGTCAAGCAGTTAAAGTCATGAAAATGCTCAGGACCTGACCTCATAAATCCCATTTACTCCAGGATGAGAAAAGCCTTATATGTGCCCCTCTACCAATACTGCAATTCCAGATGAGCCTTTACCTCTAATTAGTTGGTATTTGTTAAAACAGTTGTTATCTTTCTTATTGTAAAGTCCAGAAGAAAATGGATACTTATTTCCTAACCACGATGGGGACTTTTTATTTAGTTCCATCTTTTTTCTTGACACTGCTACCCTCCTTGAAAGGAGCTATTACTTAGAAGTGTCACTGCATTGCGTTACTAATTAAGAAAGGGTAATTCCTCTGATTATTGTAGCCTCCTTATCCATCCTTCACCATACAGCATCAAAATAGCAGTTTCTTTAGAGGTGCTAACCTCTTTCATTCCTCTCTCTAAACATACAACAACAAAGTGCTTTACATAAGCTGACATGTCTGTCTGATATGACTGTCTGTGGACTTGCTGTTGTCAGCCCCCAAATGTCTTGGAATTTGGAGCCCAGCTCCTGGAGATAACATGACTGAGTCATATCATTCTCTTGTGCCTTCTAACAGAAAGGCATTGTGAGATTTCATGTATTTAAAAGCACTTTGACCCTTTAGACCAATACCTTCCAACTCAGAAATCCTACTGCTAGACATATACCACACGGAAGTAAGAAGAAGGGTCCTCATATAAACCCAAATATTCATAGCAACATTTTTTTGTTAGTAGCAAAGAACTGGAAACAAAGTGGGTGCCCCTTGGTTGAAGAGTAATCCAACAAACTCTGGGTACATTAATATAATGGAATATTATTGTATCCTAAGGAATAATGAATATGAATATAGAGAAGCATGGGAAACCTTATATGAACTGATGCAAAGTGAAGTAACCAACAAAAGGAAAAACATATATAGGCACAGTGACTATGAGTGTAAGTGAAAAGAGCAACAAAATCATAGAAACTGAATGATATCAAATTATTATGACCAAACTTGGGCCCATAAAAGAGATATAAGAATGTACCTCCTTTCTTTCTTTGCAGAGGTTCAGAATTCTAGGTATGAAATGCACACATGCATATATAATGTCTGACTTTTTCCAATGTATTGATTTAGATTCCCTGAATTGTTCTTTTCACCTCCATCCCCCACCTCCACTATTAAAAGATGGCTCATTGAGAAGGGGAGGGGAGAATATGTTGGGTAATGAAGGTCATATAAAAAGGTAGAGGGATTGAAAACATTTTTTAACCTTAAAATATGTGTGTATATATGTATACATATATGTGTATGTAAAATGTGTGTATGTATATTTGTGTTTGTATACATATATGTGTGTATATCCATATATATCTATGTCTCTTTATCAATATCTATATCTTGAGTGCTTTAGTAAAGATGTAGACCACTAAGTTAAGTCTAGAAAAGAGAATTCTCTTTCCTTCTAGGGGACTAATAGGTTCTGTGGGATAGGTGCTCACATCTCTGTCTTAGCTATCCTGTTCATAAAGTCAGGAAAGTAATTCCAGATCTATTTAACTCATCAAGACTGAGAGAACAAAGAAGAGAAATTTTCTAACAAGGGACTTGGGAAAGCTTTATGAAAAAATATTGAAACATTTATTATTATTATTATTTTAAGCTTTAGTGTGGTCTAGTGTTACCATTCCTTGGCGTCTCTTAACTTTGTTTGGCCTTTGCCTCCAACAGATGCCCCTACCTTGGAGACCTGTCCTTGCCCCCCTTATCTTCCCAGGGCAGTAAGAACTGCAGGTGGGGCTCCTGCAGAGTGAGGGCCTAGGAAGCTCAAAGGGACTCCAGGGGCCAGTCTTTGCAGGAGCTGGTGCTTTCTGCATTGGAAAAGTGCAAAAACTCTGCTTTGAAGGCAGGCCGTTTTGGAACAAGGGTTTGGGGTGCTCTGAACAAATAATTCCTGTAACTAACCAAGAGTAACTTGGGGGTTAGCAAGTACTGCATGGAAGTCAGAGAGAAATGGGGGACTTCTGGTCGAGGTGCATCTGAGCAGAGGCAGCTCCCATTGAGGCAGGTGCGGAAGTGCACGGTCTTGGAGCCTGTCTTACAGTCTCGAGGAGGGGATCTGTGGGAGGGGTATTCCCAGAGTCTGGAAGTGGGGGGTCGAAACGGAGGCAGTCGGGGGCTGGGTATGGACTGGCAGGGGGCGGGGAGGAGGCGTGTGGGAGGCGGGGCGGAGGAGGCTGGAGCCCCCGGGATCCTCTGGCCCAGCTCGGGCCCCAGCACTCCGCGCCCGCCACACGCTGCTGCCATCCTCCCTGCGGCCACCGAAGGGTAGCCTCTCGATCTCAGGGAGCCACGGAGAATGGCATTGAGCTCCGCCGGCTGCAGGGACCTCGGCGGCTGGGACTAGTTGCGCTTCTTACCCCTTTCCCTCGCCTCGCCAGGCTTCAGAGCCCGGAGCCCGCCCTCTCGCACGCCCCCCTCCTCCTCTCCAAGTGGGCCGACTTCGGGGGTCCCACGGGGCAGGGTCGCATCCCTCCGGACGGAAAAGAGCGCGGGATTTCCCTGTCTAACCTCCTTCCACTCCGAACAGACACACTCGGGGGTCGGGGGTCACCAGCCCCTTGCCCCAGCAAACAGAGCCACGGGAGGCTACAGGGAGATCTGGGGGTGCCGAAGAGAACGCCCGGGGCTGGGTTCTTCGGAGCGGGCGCGATTGTCCACGCCTGCTTCCCAGACTTCTACCCCAGCTCCAGGGTTTCGGATGAGGAGTTCAGCGCGGTGGGAGGCGGACCGGGCGGAGCAGTGAGCCGAGGGAGTTGGATTTGGGGGGGGGGTGCTGTGCTTCAACTCAGTGGCCCCCTTCCTGGCCCAGCTGGGGCAGTGAGTGGGGTATCTCCTGCCTGTCTCTGCCGCCTGCTTCAGAGGGGGTGGGGACAGAGATCCCCCCACCCCCTTCACCCCCTACTGCCACCCGGGCTGGAGGAAGGAGTCTTTCCGAGGGGGGGAGGGGAACCTTGAGAGCCTCGAGAGGACGGAGCAGGACATGCAGGTAAGAGAGCTCGGCTGGGCTTCCAGCTTTGGGAAAGAGAGGGTGGGGGTGGCTTCAGAAGCACCCTCCCTCATATTCTGAAGAAGGCATGAAGGAAAAGCAACAGGATTCCTCCCTTTGCTAAACTTACCCAAACTGCTGCTTTTTAAAAGGTTTCTGCCCTTTCTGCGCCGCCGCCGCCCCCCCCCCCCCACCCCAACCCCAATTCAGTCGGGAGTAAGTGGAGAGGGGAAGGAGGGTTCCTTCTAACTTAAGTCCGGATCATTTTTGCTCACTTTGCAGCCTTAGAATACAGGGCTGTCTTTCTCTAAGGACGTGGTAATGGAAAAGGGGGAAAGGGAGCAGAACTCTAGCGGCACTGTGAGCTCGGGAGTTCTTTATGAGTGAGACTTTGCCATATAGACCAGTGAACCCTGGTGAGCAGGCCAGTTAAACCCCAAACTATCGGGTGGGGGATGATAGATTTGGGGTGGGGGTGGCAAAGAGGACGAGGAAGTCAATCAGCTCTATCTTAAACTCATCTAAGAAACAAAGCTGGACGGAGCTGCCTGTGTGGGAGAGGAGAAAAGCTCCCTCGCTCTCTGGCCCAGCTTGCTGGCTTTATTTAGCTTTGTTGTAATAGTGGTGTTTGAGAGCATACTAACTCGTGGAATCGTCAGGTAGGGGATAAGGTTTCCCAACCAGCCACTAGCCTACTAAGGACTCCCTCCCATTTGGGTTGCTCTGGAGTTTCACTTGGGGCTCAGTTATGCCCTATGCTGACCTAGCCACCTTGGAGCTTGCTCCTAGGCAATAACGGCGTTGCTTGGAATGGGTCTGGCACCTGGGTGTGTAAGTAATTGAAAGAATTGGTTTCATGATTACCATCACTTCCAAACTGGCTAAAGAAAATGGTAGCCTTAACCATCAATCAATCTACAAGCAATTTTTAGGCGTGTGTATATATACATATATGTATGTATTCCAGGCACTAGGCTTATTATTGGGGATAAAATAAAAAATAAAAACAAGACAGTTCCTGGACTCAAGGACCTTATGTATGTATGTGAGAGAGAAAAGTGTGTGTGTGTGTGTGTGTGTGTGTGTGTGTGTGTACAAGCTACAATAAATGCACAGAAGATACAAGGTAACCCTAGAGAAAAGACATTAGCAACAACCAGAAAAGGCATACTGCCCAAGGTAGCCCTTGAGATTCTGAGGCAGAATTCCAAGAGGAGAGAGAGTATGGCATGGAAGACTGGCAGACAGTGCAGAGGCTCATTGAACCTGTGCACAGATTTTTCAACAGCATCTTCAGATTTCAGCTGCCCTTTGCTTGTTCATGGCATCATCAAGATGGAGAAGAAGAATATATCTGTTTTTTTTCCTGAAATCCTGCTCAGACCCAAGGAACCTTGAATGGAAGAGTCAAGTTTTCTCTATTTGCTTCTCACTTCCTACACCTTTACAAAATATGTAGCATCCGTATAGAAGGGGAGTGGGACATGACCTGTGTTTCTAATCCATTCTCTCTCTGGGACCTCAGAGAACTATGCCAAGAACCCTATGGTTAGCTAATGCCAAACTTCTTATATATTCTCATTCTCCTATAACCCTGGAAGATAATGCCTAGGTAATTATGAATCCGTTTTACCAAGAGGGAAACAGGGAGAGAAATTATTTGCTCAAGGTCATCCAATGAATTCTAGACCACATTTTGCAACTTCTTTCAATTGCTACCAATCTGGGCAGAATTTCAACCTGATACATAGAAGAGAAAGGCTCAGGATCATGTTACCAATCCCCCGAACTGCTCCATCTCCTGAGGAATGTGCCTGTTTGACAGAGTTGTGGAGAGATGATCTGTCCCTCCGTGCCATGGATGCAGGTGCAGAAAAGGCTGGGGATAGCTGTGCACTTTGACGTTCCTGGATAAATACCAAGGTTCTCACATGCATGGACAAAACTTTGGCTAGCAGTAAGTAATATGTGTGCCCACCTCTGCCTACACATTTCCCAGCAATCTGAGTGCCCATTCCTACATTTGCAAAACCATCTACACACACATTCGAGCATAGGCTTAACTTGCCCATAGAGATTGAATTTAAGAAGGCTAAGGCATTCACTACTTGACTGTCAGACATACTTAACATTCAGTCTTCCCCATGCACACATACGGTCATATACAAAGGATTCCTAGCAAACAAACACTGTTGGAGATGGAAAGATGTTACTCTTCAATTTGAAAATTCCACCCATTCTGTTGTCCATCTATGGGCAGGTTTTGTGGTCATTGCTAGGAAGAAGGAAAGGGAGGATCCCTCATCTCCCGAAAAGGCAACTTTGAGAAAAACCATATCTGTTTGCACAGTTATTGGGGGTGGGGAATAAACTGAGACAGGGGCTCTTTATTGGCAGAAACCCAGAGAAAGGACAGGTATTGGATACTAAAAGTATGAAGGTGAAATTTATACCAGGTAGAGGCTGTAGGCGATATGGAAATGATATATGCAATAAATTACTGAGGCTCACAAAGTCTTTTTTTCCTTTACTTTTTGCTACTTAAAGAAATTGGGTGTTTGCAGGGGGAAACACTGTGGGGGTCTGCCTGCCAATTGGGAGCAAGAGCCAGAGTTGGATGAGCTACCTGGCCCCTTTCCATCTATAGATTTCCTATATTCCCAAGCTATCATTTTGTGTGTGTGTGCGTGTGTGTGTGTGTGTGTGTGTGTGTGTGTGTGTGTCCAGGAATTTGAAACCACTCTCCTAATTCATTTGGTGGTTGTAATATTATCTCAAAGTATCTCTTATTGACTTATTGAACAACCCTTTTGGGGGCTTTCCTCCCTACTATTTCCAAAAGGCAAAAGTTAAAGGGACACTGCCAAATTATTGCAAGCCATATATTACAAAAGGAAATAGGAATGCTCTTCACCTGCAGAATTCATACTCTTCCTGATAATGGCTACTGAAAAAAAACCCAAACCTATCGTTTATTTTTCACATTTTTGTGATGCTACCACCATGTCCATCAGTTCTCCTTCCTTTTTTCATGGTTCAGAGGGCAGGAGCACTCGTCTGATCTGTTTCTTGTCTCTTTCTCTTTCCTTCTCCCTCTTCCCTTTCCTTCTCTCTTTCTCTCCCCCCTTCTTTTATTCATTCATCATTCATTTATTTTGACAGTAATTCTGTTGCTTTTTCGATTCCCCAATGTCTGGTACCTCTAAGTTTGGATCTACAGCGTATTAGTAGACATTTATATGGAATTATAATTTTTTGTCACTGAAATGAAAACTAATAGAGTGAATCAAAACTTTCCCAGACCCATTTAAGAGATGATTTTTTGTTTTTGTTTTTAAAAATGACTTAACTGTTCACTGGACTTGGGGTCAGTGCACCTGGGCTCCAGTTCTGTAGTGTGAAGGAGTCCTGAATTGGGAGTCCGAGGATCTGACTCCACTCATTACTATCCTTGCCCCCTTGACAAATACTTTTTTTTCACTTTTTTGAGCTTCAACTTAGTCATCTGTTTTTTAAAAAGTCCTTATACTGCTCTAGTCCCAGGGCTGTTGGGAGAATCAAATGAGATAATGTATGTAAAGTGCTTTGTGAGATGGTTTATAGAAGCCCAGATAAGTGGTAGCTATTTTTCTTCTTCACCATTCATTGTATCGTCCCTGGGACTGAATCCAGAAATCCAGTGTTCATAGTTTTGGAGCTATGATATCTTTCTTGTGGCTAGGTGTAAATATTAGGTCCTCATAGGATTCAAGAGTTGAAAAAAAGAACCTACCACCCAGAGAAAAAAAACAAACCCAATTCAATCTAGCTATATAACATTTACTCAGTGGGGAGAGACTGTACTGAGGGTGGAATATAGAATTGCCACTTTTTGGTGTAGCATATCTATATGGCATTTATTATTTTTCCTTAGGGACTCTCATCTTTAGTTTCTCTTGATTTCTGCAAAGTAGATTTTGCCTTCTGGACAGGAAGCCCACAGAATGATTGAAGATAGGCATAAGGATGAAAATGAAAAGATGTTAGATCATAGAACCCTGAAACTGGAAGGAACCTCAGAGCTTATCTAGTCCGGCTTGTTAACTAGGATTTCATCTATGATAATTCTGACAAATGATTATCTAATTTTTCCTTGAAGACCTGTGGAAATGTACTTCTTGAGGCAACTTTTAGCTTTTGGGGGAAGTTTTAATTGTTCTAGGACTTTTTTTTCTTCATAGGATTATAGATCTAGAACTAGAAAGAGACCTTTGAAGTCTTCTGGTCCAAACCTTTCATTTTATATATAAATCAGGAAACTGAGGCCCAAAGAGAAGTGACTTGATTAAGATCACATAGTAAGTGGGAGGCAGGATTCAAACTCAGGTCCCCTATCTTAAAATCCAGTGTTTTCTTTCTACCACAGCACCTTGTCTCTTGGTTGGG
>JAQQSU010019387.1:0-10271 GCA_028627135.1 Pseudochirops cupreus
GAAGAATAGGAAGGCAAAAGGGAATGGGTCAACCTTACTCTCATTGATTTTGGCTTAAGGAGGGAATAACATACACACTAAATTTTGTCATTACAAGTTATGTTCCATCATCTGTTGCGAAGGATGAAGAAATGAGAAATTCTCTATGGACAAGATCTTTATCTTTCAGGTGAGGAAACTATGGCTCAGAACCTAGCCAAGGTTGTACAGATAGAAAGCTTGGCCTTTTGTCTCCAAATCAGGTGTCATTAGCTACATTACCATATTTTTTAAAAACCAGGTACTACCTTATACCTCTCAGATTGGCTAACATGACAGAAAAGGAAAATGTCAAGTGCTAAAGGGGATGTGGGGAAAATAGAGATACTAATGCATTGTTGGTGAAATTGTGACTTGGAGAACAATTTGGAACTATGTCCAAAAGGGCTATAAAACTCTACTTTGCCTTTGACCCAAAAATGCCACCATCTATACCCCAAAGAAATGAAATTAAAAGGAAAAGGACCTATATGTACAAAAATATTTATAGCAGCTTTTTTTGTGGCAGCAAAGAATTGGAAATTAAGAGGATTCCCATCAACTGGGGAATGGCTAAACAAGTTGTGGAATATAATTGTGATGGAAAACTATTGTGCTATAAGATATGATGAAGGGAGTCGGTTTCTTTCCCAGAAAAATCTGGGAAGACTTATATGAAATGATACAAAGAGAAGTAAGCAGAACCAGGAGAATACATATACAGTAACAGCAAAATTGTTAACAGTGATCAGCTCTGAAAGACTTAACTACTCTGAACAATATAATGATCCAACACAATTCCCAAGAATTTAGGCTAAAAAATTGTATTCAGTTCCAGAAGGAGAACTGGTGAAGTCTGAATGCAGATTGAAACACATTGTTTTTCACTTTTTTTTTCATATTTTGGGGGAGGTGGTTTCGGGGGAGAGGAGAGGGGTTTGTAGCATGACTAATGTGGACAAAAAGAAAAAAGAAACCATGGTAGTCCTAAGATTGTATGGAGTAGGCTATAGTCCTGAGGATATGATTTGAGGGGTTCCAAAAGACTCACCTATTCCCCCTATCTTTAGTTGCTTATCTTTTTTGTAGAGGGTTCAAACATGTAATTTCATTGGGTATAGGGAACTCTTGGAGAGGAAACTTCTTCACCAAAGCAAATCAGCAACTGTTCTCCCAATTTAGAGTTAGAAATTTTCCTTGGGCACTTCAGAGTTAAGTGACTTGCCTAGGGTCACATGGTATCAGAGACACGCCTTGGTCGTTTCAAATTTGAGACCAGCTCTCTCTTAAGACAGAACACTGCTTTACATCAATTAGCCTATCATAATGCTGGATATTCTCACAAGTCTCATTTAAATTAAGACAAGAACAGGGAATTTTGTTTTTCCCATCACAGTACTGGTTCATGGAAAAAGTCATTTTCAAAACATGCACAAATAATAAGCAATTAAACTTTCTAAAGATAATTTTAAAAAATGTTTAGTTCTCCATTTTAAAAAATAATGAACAGGTGGCATAAAATACTATTCATTCCATATATTTACACCTACACTTAACTATAGTTTGATCAATTAAGGAAAGGAGGTCAGTATGGAGGGGGAAGGGAAAGAGGGAAGAGATAAAAATTGGAAAGGCAGAACAAAAGCGAGAAAGATGAGATGAAAGAAGAGAAATAGAAGGAGATGAAACAGTACAAACAGTGAAGAGAGAGAGAGAAAGGCATCTTGTGAGGGAAAAGAGATCCTGAGAAAGGGGGAAGAAACATGCCGAGGAGCTCAGGAGTCTACGAGAAGACTGGAGTCTTGCACAGAAAATAATTCCTTTTTATATCCTGCCTTTCAATTTAAAGTATCACTTCAAGTAGCTAATAGCTCTGAAAAGGGTTTTAACCTTTTCTGTACTGGACTATTTAATGTTGGAAAAGGGCTTATTTTCTCTTGGAACTCCTGAAGTGAAAAATATTGAGCCAATTGCAGATGATATGTAGATGTTAGTTAAGGCATAATCAGATACTAAGAATGGGAAAATGTGACATGGCAGAAAAGGGTGGGCGGGGGGAGGGGAGGAGGAGGCAACAGAGTATTAAATGTCTCCTAGACTGCGTCTGTATCATTCCAAATAGTCAACTCAATTTTGAAAAAAAAAAATTAACTCAAGGAAACTATTTGCTTTTATGTAAGTAATCAGATATCATTTAAAAGAAACTAGCCGAATCACTAAACCTAGAGATTTGTGTATTATGAAAAAAATTCTCCTTTCTCTTGGTCGGACCATGTCATTTCTTCTCAAGAAACACCAATAGTTCCCTGATGCCCACACAATCACATACAGACTCCTGGGTTTGGAGTCTAAAACCTTTTACAATTCGGTCCCTTTCTCTTTCCAGATTAATTGAGCAGCCAGACTGGCCCTTTGGTAATCCCCATCACATGTCATTCCATCTCCACCTTCCCTGCCTTTCCCCCATGCCAAGAAGGCTCTCCCTCCTTACTACCACCACTTGAGACTTTTGGAAGCCCTAGTTCTCTTCAAAGGTCAGCTTAAGTCAGTCTCCTACAAAAGACCTTTCCTATTCCTCAAGTTAAGAGTTCTCGCTCACCCTCCATCCACCCTCAACAACAAAATAAAACCTTCTTGATGTATTTTGTATTTATTTACCTGTGTATACAGTATTTCCTACCTGCCCCACCCCAATTTCTCCTGTTGAATGTAAGGTTCTTAGGGGCAATGGCCATTTTTTCTTATCTTTATGACTTTGGTGCTAACAATGCTAAATGGGAACTGCTTCATATATGTTTTTGGAATTGCAGCAAATAAAAGTTATGATAAATAAACCATAAAGCCTTTAACTTAAATATTATTCTATGCAGTTTCACAGACCAGACCCAAACAAATTTGCAAATAAAGATCAATTGTCCTCCTCTTCATAAAAGCCTATGTTATCTAAAGTAAGGCACCTCTCTGGAGTCAGAAGAAGCTGGATTTCACCAAAGGAGAACCTCCATTAAAACTCCCCTTTGGCTGGTTTCCCTGCCTGTGTGACCTTGGACTATCTTACTCTTTCTGTGAAACGTGGGAGGTCAGCTGGGTGACACAGTAGGTAGAGCACCGGCTCTGGAGCCAAGAGGACTTCAGTTCAGATCTGGCCTCAGACCATTTGACACTTACTAGATGTGTGACCCTGGGTAAGACACTTAACCCTGATTCCCTCCCCTCCCAACCAAAGAAATGAGGGAGTTGTTCCTCCTCCCACCTTGTTGTAGGCTAGGGAGTGCAACCAGATGGATAGGGATGCCGAATGTGTTGTAGTGTTATAGACGCCTGGTGTCAGAGACACCAGTGTTTGGGACGCCGCCTAAGTAACTGATCGTATGAACCAGATCCTCAGTGCTTTTGTACAGGTCTCCCCCAAATGCCACACACATAAAATGTACAGAAGAGATCGTACCTTAAGGACTGAGTATGGTAAGAGCACAAGCAGGTCCTCAGAAACTGGAGTGACAACTTGAGACTGGTCAACTGCGAGGGTTCTACTGGCTGGACATTCACTCTGGCAAGAAAGACGGGGACATGGAAACCCTGGGTGCCCTGGGGAGTAGCTAGCAGAAAGGGCCGGTAGAACCAAAGTTACCTCTCTGTAGCTAGCAGAAAGGGCCGGTAGAACCAAAGTTACCTCTCTGTGGTGGATAAGTGCTCTAAAAACTCATTAACATCTCTTTGAATACTACTATTGAAAAACAAAACAAAGTGAGGGGGTTGGACTAGGTGATCTCTGAGGATCCTTTCATTTTATTAATTAATAAGAACTTATTAAGATTTCCTCTGGATGTTGTACTCTGTCATCTGTAAAATTAGGACTAATAACGTTTGCAATCCCTACTCCACAAGTTTGCCATTAGGGAAGCTCTTCATAAACTTCCAAATATTAGATGGATATGAACTTGGGTAGCACTGTTTCACATGTGGCTCTGCTGAGGTTGTAGTGAAGATAGGGGCCCCACTACTGAAATTTATTCCTTCCCATTTTCTGTGTTAGCTTTTAATGCAGAAAATTTGAAATTGAAACATACTCATCAGGGATTTCTCAAAATTGGGAATGCACATAGAAGCCAAAGCAGAAACTTAATAACTGTATTTTGAGACTATTGGTTGATAGGAGGTTTCCAGTCGTCTCCCTGAAGCCTTTATATCTGTCCATGAAAATAGAGAGAATTGAGGAAATAATCTTAACCAAACTAGCAAAACCAGAAAGACCTTTTGCTTCAATTGCGGCTACGGGAAGTCAGAACTGAGCAAATGCCAAAGCAAAATGTCACAGTCTATGGAGTGCTCAAGTTCACGGCCAAGTTTTGGGGGACATCTTCAGGAGAAAGCACCACCCCTTCCCACTGGCGTTAATTGTCCAAATAGTTGTCTGTATTCCCCACTTTACTTCTGTGTGTAGCTAGCCTTAAGGTTGCTCAGTGAGTGTTAGTTGTTAGAAATGTACACTTAGCAAAATCAGATTCAAAAGAGTTGTATCAAACAGAAGTAATTGCAATGTGATTCTCCAGTTTGCATATTTTATTTTTTAAATTGAGGCTTAAATCACTATGATTATATAACTATGGGGATCTTGCTATCTTTATGTTCACATTTTCAGGGAATTGGAAGGATATTTTGTTACCCCTAGGCAGGGAGAGGTAAAGTCTAATTACATACACTTGAGCAAAGTTGAGTGATTGACCAACACATCATATGTCAGTTACTTGAACTGGTTTTTTTTTTCATGTTGTAGAAGGGGTCTGAGGAAGACTTCCCAGCATCCCAACTCTAGTGCTAAAATCTGTGTGAAGGTTTAGCTTGTGAAAGAGGAGTTAGGCTCATTTTGTTTGGCCTCAGAACTAGATGAACTGGGTGACAGCATCAGGGAGGCAGGTTTAGGCTTGATAGAGCTACCCAAAAGTGGAATGGACCTCCTGGGAATAGAATGGCTTCCCCCTTGCTGGATGTCTTCAAGCAGAGGCTGGATGTTGGCTTGTCAGCTGTATTTGAAGTGGGGATTCTTGTTTAGGTGCAAGTTAGTCAAGATGCCCTGAGAAGTCCCTTTTGACTCTGATATTTTTTGATGTTATATTCAAGGCCTGGAACAACATAAGAGGTTCAGGGCACCATTTGATTAGCAGGGAAGTTATGGATTTCTCCAGAGAACTCTGTAAAACTCAGAGAAAGACCTAGAAAAACAAGTGAGAACTATTCCCTGAAGTATTGTAACTTTAGAAAGGGGCCTCATTCCGCCGCCTCCCCCATTGAGTCAGTTCATTCAGTTGTCTTCTGGATTGAAATCTATCACCCATTTGGCATTCCCATCTCCTTTTGCAATCTCCAGTTCTGATCTAGTTAAGAATTTAATAAATCCTACATTGCTACCTAGCAGGGTCTTTGTGAGAATCACTGTAGGCCTATAAAAGTGGGTAGTGGCTTCAGTAAGCACACTTTAGCCTGGGTCCTAGCTTATTAATGGGCCAGGATAGCTGGATACCAAATGGCTGGAAGTAGTTTTGGCCATTTTTGCTGTGTTAGATTCTTTGATTTGGCTGTGTTTTCATTATCATGAAAACATGGCCATGTACTTGAGCACTTTACAGATTGTGGCCTTTTGCTTTGGCACTTGCTCAGATCTGACTTTCCATGACCTCATAACTGAAGAATGTTAACATGGAGTGACATGGGTCTGCCATTTAATTCTAAATATAATAGAGCTGTAGTGTCTATGGAATTTTTCCAAAAATAGCCTTAACATTGACTACATATTAGGGCCTCACATCCATAAAGCATATTGGAGAACATCATAGATTTTATTGTTCTCTGCAGTCTAGGGCTAAGGTATTGCCACACCCACATGATGTGGTCAGCTGTGAGACACAGCATGTTATCATTGATTCAGTTGTGTATCGTTTGCACAAATCATGAACTATTGATGTAGCAGAATTTAGTCACTATGATTATATTTGGATTCATTAATGATCATTTTTTGCTTGCTTGTATTATTTTGAAATGGTGGTTAATAAATTGCTTCTTTCTTATTCAGACTCACTGTTAGCTCCTAACAGTTTTATATTGTGCCTGACAATTAATAAAATTCCAATACATGTTCCACCCACCCATGCAAAGGATCTGCCTAAAGGACAGCTCTGACCATGGCACCTTCTATTCAATAAGCTCCAATGACTCTGCCACTTTCAGAATCAAATAGACTTTCAAAGCCCTTCATAATGTCACCCCTTCTTCCACTTCTATACCTTATACCTCTCCTCCCTGTCACACATACACGCGCACACACGCTTGTTTTTACTGTTTCTCGAACAAAGCACTTTATCTCCTGACTGCACATTTTTTCTGACTGCCCCAATGCCTGGAATGCTCTCCCTCCTCATCTCTGCCTCTTGGCTTCCTTCAGGTCCCAGCTGAAATCCCACCTTCTACTGGAAGCCTTTTCTGATCCCCTTAATTCCAGTTCTTTCCTTCATTCCCAGTCTCTCCTGAATACAACACCCTCATTACATTGTGAGTTCCTATACTGTCTTCTGAATTCTTCCATTCTCTGGCTTCTGCCAGTACCCAATGCCTTTGCCTGACTCTTTCTACCTTTCAGTCACATTCTTTATCCCACTCTATTTTTCTTTATTTTTAAATTTTTTCCCTGGTTACATATAAAAACATTTTTAAACATTCATTTTTAAAACTTTGAGATCCAAATTCTCTCCCTTTCTCCCTCCCCACCCCTCTCATTGAGAAGGCAAGCAGCTCGATATAGGTTATACATGAGTAGCCATGCAAAACATTTCCATAATAGTCCTTTTGTGAAAAAAAAACATAAACAAAAAAAACTCAAGAAAGATAAACAAAGTTTAAAAAAAATATGCTTCAATCTGTCAGACACCGTAAGTTCTTTCTCTGGGGATGGATAGCATTTTTCATCATAAGTCCTTCAGAATCGTCTTGGACTTTCAGTGGCCTTCAGATGGAGGAGGAAGGAGGTCACTTACTATCTAGCTTATAGGGCCAAACCAGTTTCTGAGCTTTAAAGAGTGACAAATGACAAGGCAGGAGAATAGGGAGCAGGGGCTACAAGGAGAGAGATTGAAGAAGGAACTGTCTTGCACTGAGGGACAGCCTCAGGAGGGAGGCAACAGACAGGGTCCTATTCCAGAATATTCTGAACTCTTGATTCAAATGCTGTTAGCGAGTGGTAACTGTTGGCAAATGACTTAGATTAATCATGTGCTGCAGGAAATTGAAGGGTGTTTCTGTGCTCACTTCAGTGTACAGCATGGACCAACTGACCGGAGAGGCAGGCTTCAGGTTATTACCAATTTCATTTCCAATATCCACGGTGTTCTTCCTGCTAAACAGAGTTCCTTTGAGTTAGGGGGAAAAATTCTTCTTCATACTCCATCTTTTTTTCACTGGCCGTGAAGATTCTTCAGCAAAAGCAGTACTTTAAAATGGTAGGCTGCCCACCCTGCTTGCAGACTTGCTAGCTTTAACAACTCAAATTGGTTTAAATCATAAGAACGTGATGAATGGCTGCTAAAGAGATCAAATGAGAAATTACTTGTAAGAGGAATTCCTAGGTGGTGAGGAGGAGTAAATGCTCAGGACAAGGTGAGCTGTAATCATACAAGTTTGGAGCCAAAAGGGACCTTGGAATTCAGTTGTTTATTTTATAGATGAAGAAAGGTCTGAGTCTGAGAGTGAAAAGGCAGCTTCTGTAAAGGAGTGAGTTAGAGGCACAGCCACTACTCCATATTCCTTCTCTGTATCAGTGTAATGTTAATGGAATCTGAAGATCCTTCATGCCCCTTTGTATTGTTTCAAATTGAGCTTATGTTAAAGAAACAGAAGGTATGAACCCCTGTTGCTGACATAACTGGAAGGGACTGAATAGGGAGGAGCTATACCATATTTAAGGAAGAGCACAAGCTGAACAGTCAGAACTTCTTGGGATAAGCATTGTGGAGACAGGGCAGCTGCTGCTGGACTGAAGACTGAACTGGGAATTGAGGAGAACTGAGAAGAGGACTCTTGTGGTGGCAGTCAAGAAAGAGAAAACTTGTGGTATCCTGGCACTCTATGTTTGTCTGTTCTGTCTGTGTTGATGTTTGTTTGTGATATTTTGTACAGAAGCCCTGAAAGAGGATTTTCTGGTTGTCTGTTTACAGAAGTCCTGCAGGAGGAATTCAGAGGTCCTTGGGATTGTACTGATGATTTGTGTTGAGTTCTAAGACCTTGTTTGTGGGTCTGTATTGATTTCACAGGCAGATAATGAATTGACAATGATGCCTGCAATGTGTATGAATATTATTGTGGCTCTGTCAAGCTTTGTTTTCCCAGAAACAGGAACTGTGAAGGACTTGGGCTGGACTGGACACTGTGAACTTCAATATGGAATAGGAACTGGACAAGGAACTGGACAAGGAACTGGGAGCTGCCTGCCTTTGAACCCAGGTGATAGTTGGAGCAGAGACCATGGAAGAGGAACCATGGAAGCTGAGGGCCAGCCTTGAGTGAAGATGAAAGAAGACTTTACTTGGATACCGTGTGCTGACTGAGAAGATTATGATTTACTGTGACCTAGGGGTGGAGAACTTTGACTTTTGTACTTTGTGATTGAATTAAGGATTTTGTGACTGACTAAATGAATGTACTTTGTTTAAAACTCTGTGACCACTTTGGTGAAAACTGTGTGTGTGGCCATTTTAGCGATAAGTTGTTGAGTTGTGACATGGTGAATGCTGTATCTTGATTTTCTGTCCATGTTTTGCTTTGATTTGTTATTGAATGAATAGAGAGTTTGCTATACTATGAATTCAGAACCTTGAAAGCTGTTCACAAAAGCTGTCCTCTGGAAAGCTGCTCATGTGTGGCTTTACAATCAGGCTTTGGTTAAAGTCCAGTTTCACTGGGAAAAGGGAGAAGCAGCTAAATAAGCAACAACTAAGGACAAACTGGGCAGCTAGGGGGTGCCATGGTGCACAGAGTGCCCCTCAGACACTTTTAACTGTGGGACCCTGGGCAAGTCTGTTGTTGTATTTTGTCTTTGTATCTCAGCACTAACCACAGTTCCTTGTGAACAGAGTAGGTGCTCAATAAGGGCTTATTGAATTGAGTTGTGTCGAATGAAGGCTTTTAACCCTCCAAACTGTGCCTTAAGAAGAATCTTTTTTTAAAAAATAATTAATTAATTAATTTTCTTGTTTACATTGTTCATTTCCATGAGATTTTTAGTTACAAGTTTTCTCCCCATCTTTTCCCTAACCAACACCTCAAAACAGCCATCCCACTGTATAACCCCTTCCCCAATCTGCTCTCTCCTATGTCCTCCCCCTCACCCCTCTGACTTTTCGGTAGGGCAGGATGGTTCTCCCTACCACAGTGCCTGTATATCTTAATTCCCAGTTGGATGTAGTTAATAATAATAATAATATATACATATATATTTTTAACATTTGTTCATAGAACATTAAATACTAGATTCTTTCCCTTCCTCCCTCATCACCCACCCCCACTGGAAGGACAAGCAATTGAATATAGGCTGTACATGTGTAATTATGCAGAACATCTCCACAGTTGGCATATTGTGAGAGACTGATTATATGTCCCTCCTTCCTATCCCACCTCACCTTGTTCTATTCTCTACCCTGTCCCTGTCCCTTTACAGAAGTGTATACTTCCAGCAATCCTCCCCCCCACCCTGCCTTCCCCTCCATCATCCCGCTTCTCATCCCCATCCCCCCTACTCTCCTATGTGGCAAGATACCCAGTTTAGAGTTTCATGTCATTCCATCCCTAAGCCAAATTCAATGAGAGTAAGGTTGACCCTTTCCCTTTTGCCTTCCTTTTCCTCCCCTCCATTGTAAGAATTATCCCTTGCCTCTTCTATATGAGATGATTAACCCCATTCTGTCTCTCCTTGTCTCCTTTCATTCTAATCCTCTCCTACCTCAGAATTTCACCTTTTAGAGTATCATCTCTTCCTACTCAATTGATCCTGTGCCCTCTATGTACTCATATATATACATACTCACATATGTGTTTGTACGCATATATAAACCCTCCTATATAGACATATGCGTATGTATATGTATATATACATTTGTATTCCCTTCACCTATCCTCATACTGAGAAAAGTTTCATAAGTTACAATTATCGTTTTTCCATCTTGGCATGTAAATAGTTCAACTTTGATAAGTTCCTTATGATTTCTTTT
>JAQQSU010019388.1:0-10271 GCA_028627135.1 Pseudochirops cupreus
CTCTAGTATTACTGCACATGAGAGAATCCACACTGGAACTGGAAAGAAGCCTAATGTGATAATACCTTTTATGTTCCTTCTCACTTTACTATACAAATCTGTTGAAAAGAAAATCCAAGACACATAATTTCTGGGTAATCAAATTATGGCTAGTGAATAATTAATAAAAGAACAGTCATTTAGTGTATCTTATAACCCAAAGATGAATCCTGGAGGGCTTTCAACAGTTATGTTCCTTTACGTAAGTAGGTGTTTCCAACAGGCATAAATCAACTCTGATTGGTTAAAAATTAATGAGAATGAATATTATCATGAGACATGGACTTGTTCTTATAAAGGAGTAGAGAACATGACTTCTGACTCGGTTTTGGACAAAGAGACTTTTCTCTATCCAGATCACCATTGTCTGGGTTCAGTCTAGATAAGAGGGGGAATCCACTTCCCCTCAGACCTGACTCAAACTCATGGGCCAGAATTCTTCTAGATGTTTTACTTTTTGGTCAGATATAAACCTTCCCAATTGTTTAATTCTTGCCCAAGATTTCATCTCATCATATGAAGTAAATATGAAGTCCATCTGCTCCTCATTTCTTAAAGCACAATAGTATTCCATTACATTCATATACCACAACTTGTTTAGCCATACCCCAGTTGATGGGCATCCCCTTAATTTTCAGGTTTTTGCCACCACAAGCTGCAATAAATATTTTTGTGCATATGCATCTTCCTCCCACTTCTATGATCTCTTTGGGATACATTCCCAGAAGTGGTACTACTGAGCCAAAGGGTATGCAATTATTTATAGCACTTTGGGCATAGTTTCAGATTGCTCTCCAGAATGGTCAAATCAGTTCACAACTCCACCAACAATGCATTAGTGTTCCAATTTTTCCACATCCTTTCCAGCATTTGTCGTTTTCCTCTTTTGTCATCTTAACCAATCTGACTGGTGAGATGTAGCACCTCAAAATTGTTTTGATTTGCATTTCTTGAATCAATAATGATTTATAGCATTTTTTTATATGTTCATAGATATGTTTATTTTCTACCTCTGAAAATTCCTGTTCATGTCCTTTGACCATTTATCAATTGGAGAATGACTTATATTCTTACAGATTTGGCTCAATGCCCTGTATATTTTAGAAATGAGGCCTTTATCGGAGACAATGGTTGTAAAAATTCTTTCCCAATTTTCCCCTTCCCTCTTAATTTTGGTTACATTGGCTTTGTTTCTACAGAAATTTTTCAGTTTAATGTAATCAAGATTATCTATTTTGCATTTTATAGTGCTCTCTAACTCTTCTGTAGTCAAAAAGTCTTCCCTATTCCTTAAATCTGACAGGTAAACTATTCCTTGCTTCCTCAGATTACTTACAGTAGATGGTGCACCCATTTAGACTTGATTTTGGTGTACAGCATTAGATGATGGTCTATGCTCAGTTTCTGCCATACTGTATTCCAATTTTCTCAGCCATTTTTCTCAAATAGTGAGTTCTTATCCCCAATACTGGGGTCTTTGGGTTTATCAAACAGTAGATTACTATCGTCATTGACTGCTGAGTCTTGTGTACGATCCACACTACTTTATTCCTCAGCCCATACCAAGTAGTTTTGATGACTACTACTTTATAGTACAGATTAAAACCTCATATGACTACGCCACCTTTCCTAGAATTTCTTTTCATTAAATCCCTTGATATTCTTGACCTTTTGGTCTTCCAAATGAATTTTGTTACTATTTTTTCTAGCTCTATAAAGTAATTTTTTTGTAGATTGATTAGCATGGCACTAAATATATAATTTAGGTTAAATTGACATTTTTATTATATTAGCTCAACCTAGCCATGAGCAATTGATGTTTTTCTGATTAGTTAAATCTGACTTTGGGTGAAAAGTGTTATGTAGTTGTGTTCATATAGGTCTTGGGTTTGTTTTGACAGGTAGATTCCCAAATATTTTTTAATGTGTACAGTAACTTTAAATGGGATTTCTCTTTCTATCTCTTGCTGTTGGATTTTGTTAGAAATATATAGGAATACTGAGGATTTGTTTCGGTTTATTTTATATCCTGCAACTTTGCCAAATTTATTGTCTCAAGAAGTTTTTTATTTGATTCTCTAGGATTCTCCAAGTATATCATCATATCATCTGCAAAATGTGATAGCTTAGTCTCTTCTTTGCCTAATTTGATTCCTTCAATTTCTTTTTCTTCTCCTATTGCTACTGCTAACATTTCTAGTACCAGATTGAATAAGGGGGTGGGGGAGTGATAGTGGATATCCTTATTTCACCCCTGATCTGATTGGAAATCCTTCTAGTTTACCCCATTACATATAATTCTTGCTGATGGCTTTAAATAGATGCTACCTGTTATTCTAAGGAAATTAAAACAATAATTAGGAATTATTTGCCCAATATTTTTGCACAAATATGTGACAATCCCAGTGAAATGGGTGAATATTTACAAAAATAAAAGTTGCCCAGATTAACTTAAGAGGAAGTAAATTACTGAAATAACCTCATCTCAGAAAAAGAAATTGAGCAAGCCATCAGTGATCTCCCTAGGAAAAAAAAATCACCAGGGCCAGATGGAAAATTCCATCAAATTCTAGTGAATTCTATCAAATATTTAAAGAACAACTGATTAAATATTCTACAAACTATGTGGGAAAATTGGTGGAGTCCTACCAAATTCTTTTTATGACACAAATAGGGTACTAATACCTAAATCAGGAAGAGACAAAATGGAGAAAGAAAATTATAGACCAATCTCCCTCATGCTTATAAATGCAAAAATTTTCAATAAAATATTAGCAAAAAGACTACTGCAACTTATCACAAGAATAGTACACTTTGATCAGGTAGGATTGATTCCAGGAATGCAAGAATGGTTCAATATTAGGAAAACCATCAGTATTATTGATCATATCAACAATAAAACTAGCAGAAACCAAGTCAACAAATGCAGAAAAGGCTTTTGACAAAGTACAACATCCATTCCTATGAAAAACACTAGAAAGTATAGGAATATATGTTGAATTTCTTTACATGAATTTTCTTACATGTACAATTTTGCTTTTGTGAAATGAGGGTACTAGAGTAGCCACTGTAAAATCAATCCAATGGTCATTTCATTTAATATAACAAGTGAGACGTAGGCTGCCAGGGAAATCCTATTTCCTCTAAGAAGAGATTATTGAAGAGTGGTTTTAGAGTAAGGATGGGTTAGGAGGTGCTTCCTGCCTGCAGGATCGAATGACCTTCCACTGCTGCTCCCCTGTCCAACTCCAGCCTGCCATTCTCCAGGGACACTGGCACCCCTTTCCTTGGTCCCAAGCCCCAGATCTGTGGACAATTTAACAAGGTGACCAAGTAGTGGTTGTTAATAGATAACAGTTCTTGTACTTACTTCTTCACAGGGTTGGTATTTCCAGTACTGTGTCACACTTTCCCCTTGAATTACTTTAAGAAGCAATTAAACATCCTTCTTTTTTTATTTAAATAGGTTCTTCCTTTACAATCTGCATGCAAAACGCTCTACGTGTATTCTCTCATCCGATTCTTGCAATGTCTCTGGTGCTGAGATTAACATGTCTAAATGACCCACTGTTCAAAGAACAGTCATTACTAGGAATTCCAGCACCTGAGTCACATTCAGGTGAAGGAATGATCAGGGGTGGGGGAGAGAGAAAAGTCAAATATCACCAGTCCAGTAATGGGTAGAAGTTGGCTAGAGACAGTTCATGGCAGATGGAGGTGAGGTGCCAAGAGGCCAGGATGCATGAAAGAATCAGGGGCTGGGACAAAAACAAGACTGAGTGAGCTGCAGAATTTGTGGAAGAGGCGGGAGAGAGATTTGGAGTTTCATTGATTTCAACATCAAGGATCTAAGCAGGAGGGAGTAAACCTTTGATGAGTAGAGGTGGTTGTTGACTGGTTATGGCAAGAGAAAGGCTTGAAGGTGAAATTGGAGATCATGAATAGATAAAATATTTAAGTACTTAGTATATGCCATGAACTATGCTAAGTGTTAGAGATAAAATGTAGGCAAAGAAGATAGTCCCTGCCCTCCAGGAGCTTATGTTCCAGTGAGAGAAGATAGCATATAAAGAGATATTAGAGAGTGGTCAGGGGAGAAAGGGTGTCCACTTGTGTGCAAGGCTCCTGGCAAGAAAGTGTCGAAAGCAAAACAAAATAAAACTGAAAAGTGAGAAGAACTGGAAATGAAGTGATCACAGCTGCATCTTCTCTTGAAATGTAGGCCCAGGAGAGAGGAGTCTCAGGGTGAAAGTTTCTCCAAGCTATGAAGGCTGCTGGTGAGGAAATGATTTCTTCTTCCAGTCCTTTGAGGGAGTGTAAGACAAGGAGCAGTCATCCTTGCAGAGAGAAATATCGATGTTTTCAACAGATATCAGAGTTTAAGTCACCACCAGAAATGGAAGAAATGTGAAAGGAAGAGACATAGAATGAAGGGGAGCTTATTAATGGTGGAGGACAGCTGCAGGAGGGAGTAGCAGGAAGGGAAGACAGAGGAGGATAGGGACTGAGGAGAAATAGCTTTGCATTTACTATGGTACATGGAGTTGGCTGGTACGTGTTGTCTTCGTCTGACTCATACTGCACCTCAGCACTGGACCACTGACAAGGCCCTAGGTCAACTTATTCAATTTGAAAGTGAGCAGGGATAGGGGCATGAAGTCCACAGGATCTTGGAGGAAAATAATCTGCTGCTGGTGAAGAAAAATCTTCAGGCATTCTCCTAGAGGAGGATGTAGCTTCTGCAGTGTTTCCACCTGGTGCAAAGGCCTTGCCACCTGATACTCATTCTGGCTCAGATGCCAAATTTCTGCAGTTCCATTTTACTTATTATACTGAGAGCTGGAAGCAGAGTGAACATCCTCATTGCAGGAACCTAGAGACTGGAGAAAGGAAATGCCTGCTATTCTTCCCCATGATCCTCCCAGATTTCAGGGATCTCTAACTTGGACAGTAGGCTGATTTGCATGCTCCTACCTCCTGCCAAAGCCTTTATCAATCTTCCTGGTCCCTACCTCTGGATAGCATCAGCACTGGACAGCACACAGCGTGGAGATGGTGCCAGGGGCTCAGCTCCTCTGCTCCCAGGTAATGAAGGTGGCACATGCATAGGGGTCATGGGATCATGGATCATGATTTAATTCCCCCTTTAGATTTTTCAGAGTATATTGCTAGATTAGGAAACATTCATATTAAGAAGAATGTTCGGTGTTTGCAGCCCCCTTATATGGCTCCAACTAGTTCTGCTTGAATGTCATTAGAGTAAACTATGAGTGTTTTAACTGTTGTGTTTTCTTTTTCAATGTAGATGCCAATGGTGACCAAGGTCAGATTTATTTTTAGAAAGCTGGGGCATATCCTACAAACCACTGTGCACAGGAATTTTCCTTGTTAGCTAAAGAGGTCTAAGGGTGAAGTAGCAATCATATATGCCCTATTTTGTATTTTGTTAGTGCTTGGTCTAAGGAGACAAAGCACTCTGAAGGTCCATCTCTTTTGATGAACGCGTGTGAATGTATGTTTCTTAGCCCTAGAATAAGCAACTCAGGCATGACAGAGATGGCAGGGTGTAGTCATTTTGGTGTTTATTTCTCTGATGTGCTGACACTATTACTTTTGACAGAAGGGTTAGCTTACAAATGAAGCTCCAGTGACTCATCCCTTAGCTTGAGAATCAAGAATAATATGTACACTTTATCCACTCAGGGGTCTCAGGGCAGTCTCATTAACAGAAAAGGAGAAGAATCCCTCACCTACTAAAGATCTTGTCATTGACTCCTTGGATCCAAAATGCCTGGATGAGAGACCAAACTGAATTGGAGTTAGAGCAGTATTACAAAAGCCCAGGAGGCTCAGAGGGTGGTTAACATTGCTAAATGCTGAAGGTGATATTCTTCAAATACTCTGCCCATATCCTGATAAGATTCAATAGCTCCATGCTGCTCTAGGATCAAATATGAATTGCTGTATATGTCATTTAATGCCTTTTACCATCTGGGGTAGCTAGGTGGAACAGTGGATAGAGCACTTTGGAATCTAGAAGACTCATTTTCCTGAGTCTAAGTCTGGTCTCAGATACTTAACTAGCTGTGTTACCCTAGGCAAGCCAAAAGACTGCTTCTGTGAACAGCTTTTCAAAGTTCTGATTACACAATATAGTGAAATCTCTATTTATTCAGCAACAAACCAAGACAAAACATTCACAGAAATCAAAATACAGCATTTACAGTGTTAAGACATAACAACTTATCAGTAAAATGGCCATGTAGTTTTCACCCAAGTGGCCACATACTTTTAAACAAAGTACATTCATTCTGTAGCTCAATCATTTAGTAAGTTCTCCATTCAATCACACAAAATACGAAGGTCAAATTTCTCCTTTGAACAAGGTACATTCATTTAGACAATCATAAAGTCCAAAGGTCAAAAGTTTTTCACCCCTAGGTCACAATTAAGTTACAATTCCATCAGTCACTACTCAGTATCCTCTAAAGGGGTAGTGAAAAGTACAAAGGCCATCCCTCAGTTCTCAAGTAACTTATAGATTCATCAGTCAGCATTAAATACCCAAAGAGAGTTCTTTTTTTTTTTTCATCTTTACTCTAGGCAGGCTTTCAGCTTCCGTGGTTCCTCTTCCATGGTCCCAGCTACTGCCTGAATCTAACCAACTGCCACCTGAGTTCAAAGGCACACAGCTGCCAGCTCGTAGTCCAGCTCTCTGTGTAGTTCCTGCTCCATATTGAAGCTCACAGTGTCCAGTCTACCTTAAGCCCTTATTCAAATACCAGGAAACTGAGTTCTAGAACCAGAAAGTTCAAGTCATTATAGTAACCATGAAGTTGAAACACATGGTTAATGCAGTGAACATCCACATTCCCAAGCCCTCACAACAAAACAGGTTCCCTCAAGCAGAGATCCTCCTCTCTCACTCAAGCGAGCTACTCAGCCTGGTTCTTGGAATCTCTCAGCAGAAGTTCCCAGAAGAAAGGTCCTACAGAAGCTCCAGCTGGCTCTCAGAAGAAGTTCTGCCACCAAAACTTTGAGTTTTGCCAATACAAGTCAGAGTTCTATGTCAGTCCTCAGTTCTCATTTCTCTTCTCAGTTCATCCTTCAGTCCAGCAGTAGCAGCCTAGCTTCCAGATGCTTGCTGAGAGAAATTCCGTGTGTCTCATCATGGGCTTTTCCTTACATATATAATTAGCTGTTCCCTGTTCCACCCTTCCTGTTATGTAAGTAACAGGGGTTCATACCTTCTGTTTCTTAACAGAGTCTTGATATAATTACCTTGAAACTAAGTGCTAAGTATCTGTTTGATTGCAAATACAAAAGGATCTTCGAATTCCATTACTATTACAGCACTGTAAATATTGCATTGACACTACAATACCTCAGCCCTGTGTCTTTTTTTCAGTCTTTGAGCCCCTCCCTGCCTACCACTGCCCATTGCCTGATAAGTTCCAAGAGGGTGGGTAATGTCTTTTCTTTTGTTCTAAACAAAGCCAGAAGGATCATGAAGGATTTTGTGCTGGGGTATTGAGCTCCCTGCATCTCCAACAGCAATCTCACATTCAATTATTCTCTGACCTCTTCCCTAATTTCCTGCTATCCTTGTTCCCTGGGACCAACATGTCCTCCTTTATGCACATCTCCCCTTCCCATTAGAACCTGGGTTTTGAGGGGTGAAGAGGGAAATAGTGGGACCTCCCAGTGGATTGATTTCAATTGCTTAATCAAGTGACAGCAAAACCTCTACACTTAGGGGCAGATGTGAAGATTTCTGTAAATGGGTAGAGAAGGTTGAAAAGATGTCCTGTAACATATGACTTGGGACCCACCTGTCCTGGTGTCCTGATCTCAGCTCTCATTAACATTTAATTGTCTTCCAGAAAGAGAATGTCTCTTGAGAAATGAAAACAAGGCAGAGGGAAAGACCACTTCAGTGTAATGACTGAGGTATGGAAGGTCAAGAAAGGAGATGGGACAAGGTGTTAAAAGTCTTCAGTTTGGGGGAGAGTTAAGTGGAAGTGGGCAAGCGTGGAGCCTAGGCTGTAGAGAAGAAAGAGGGGGCTGAAGGGAAAAGGGGTCCCAGGAGAGGAATGGGCGGGAAAATGGGAAGGGATGTAATATGAGCATAGCATTGTTGGGAAGAAGATGAGTGTGGGTGGGGGAGAGCTGGAAGACCGGGGGCTTCTCTTGAGGAGGTTTGGAGTCAGAGTAGAGTAAGGAATGGAGGGAGAGAGGTGGTACAGCAATGGGGGAGGGAGGCGCTCAGAGATTCTTAGTCTTGTGGCTGGCAGACCTGTTTGAATTCCGTCCCTGGGGTTGAGATTGGAAGCCTGCAAGGAGAACAGGGGAGAAGAGAGGTCGTTCTAGAAGATAGAGGGCAGGGCAGGGCAGGGCAGGGTGGGACTCTTAGGATTAGGAGGATCCTGGAATTTCAGTAAAAGCACAAGCACCCCAGCACCCCATCACCTCCCCAACTCAGTCTGGAGAAGGCCAAAGTTTAAAAACAGAGAGAATGGCCCATAGCATCCAGAGATCCTCATCCCAGGTCCATCCACAGACCAGATCAGCATCAGCAAAGATGGAATCGAGGAAAGCCAAAGGAGCTTTATCCTGTTAGATGTAGATTGGCCTTTAAAGTGCTGTCAGCAGAGCAGAAATTGTCCTCCTCGTTCTGCTCATTTTCTCCTTCCTCAGACTACACATGTCTTCCCAGGTCTCTCTAAATCCCTCTCATTTACCATTTCTTAGTTCAAATAGATCAGCATTTAGAAGGGGCCTTCTCTGGGCCAAGCACTGAGCTAACCTACTGGGGATGCAGGGAAAGTTTAAAAAAAAAATAACAGCCCCATCCCTCCATGAGCTCACACACAAATCTAATTAGGAGGAAATGAGGAGGTGCTGAGGTGCCTTTGTAATATTTTGGGGTGACTTTGCCTTGAATCTCATTCGTGTTCAGGCACCTAGGTAAGTGATATTGGCTTGTGACATCGGCCTGTGAAAAGTCACTTTTCCCCCCTAGCTGTAAAGCATTAATTCTGTCCCTTCCCTCACCCCCAGCCTGTAAGCATCTTCCCTGAGATCATTAACTATAACATGCCACACCTATGAATTCTTAAAAGGATTCCTTAGTTAGAGAAAAGTTTACCCCTTTTGTTCTAGTGGCCAGCTGTAAGATAACTCCTAACAAAAGAACTCATCCACCTTATCAAAGGGGGACTTTTCAGGGCAAACAGGCTGGGTACCCCTCCCTAACTCCACTTTGTACACATAGTTAGCATAATTGAGATCAGAGTTATGATTTTGTTACTATATAATCAGTATCCCCAATCCCCACACTTTGCAGGATTTCCCTTAAATTTCTCCTGCCCGCTGACAAGTGTAATAAACCTTTTTAAAACTGCCAAGATGGCTTATGCCTGGTAATTCTTTCAGACTAATGCAACCCGCAAAGGATTTCAATAGAAATCCATCCCTGTCTTAACCCTCAACAGAAACATCTCATCAGCTGTGTTCAAACCAGTTCTCTACAGTATAGACGTGAGGCAGCCTGAGATGGACAGCTCTAGCACTTTGATGAACCAGGAAAAGCTTGTTTTCAGAAGGTGAGATTTTAGCTGAGATGTGAGGGAAGGAAGCCAGAAGACCCAGGTGAAAACAGAGGACATTCCAAGAAAGAGAGATAACCATTGGAAAGACCATGGAGGAGGGTGTTGGTAAAGGATCAGCCATGAGGCCAATGTCCCTGGGTCAGAGGGAATTACCAAGTTGTAAGAAGAATGGCAAGGTTAAGGGGCTGCTTTTATGGTGTCTGCTATGTGCCAGGAGCCATACAAATATTACCTTATTTGATTCTATTGTGAGGATTGTCAGGGTTCTTGCTAAAGCCAGCCAGAATAAGGAAGCATAAGGTACAGACAGACATTCAGCTGTGGGTTATTTATCCACTCAACAGTGGGACACACTCCAGGAGTGAGTGGTAGATGTTTACACTATTTATATTATTATTATTACACTTCTAATGTTTCTTTGATTGTAATGATTTTCTAATTCGAAAAATAATCCGTAGAGGTTGATCCAATTGTATCCTTAGGAAAATGACTCCTCTTTTGAACTCAATGCTGCTAAATCATGAATTAAGCTGATAGAGTAGGTGGCTACCATGTTTAAAAACTTATGCACACAATGAGGTATATTTTGCTTCAAAACCAATAATCTTAATAATAGCAACA
>JAQQSU010019389.1:0-10271 GCA_028627135.1 Pseudochirops cupreus
TGTGAACTGATACAACCATTCTGGAGAGCAATCTGGAACTATGCCCAAAGGGTTGTAAATAATTGCATACCCTTTGACACAGCAATACCACTTTTGGGGTTATATCCCAAAGAGATCACAGAAGTGGGAAAAGGACCTATATGTACAAGGATATTTATTGCAGCTCTCTTTGTGGTGGCAAAAAACTGGAAATATAGGGGTTGCCCATCAATTGGGGAATAGCTGAATAAGCTATGGTATATGAATGTAATGGAATACTACTGTGCTATAAGAAATGGGAAGGAGGTGGACTTCATAATTACCTGGAGAGGCTTATACAAATTGATGCTGACTGAGAAAAGTTTCTACACAATCACAGACACATCGTATGTGTGATGACCAACTTTGATAAACTGGACTCTTCTCAGCAACGCACAGCTATAAGACAAGTCTACAAGTCTCAGGATGGAAGGAGATGTCTACATTCAGAGGAAGATCTAGAAAGACTAGAGTTTAAATGGAGACTGAAGCAATATATGCTATCATTCTTTTTCATGTTTGGTTTTGTTTCTTCTTTCCCAGTGTTCACTCATCAGTTACAACCCTTCTATACAACCAGACTATTGAACAATGTGAAAGTATTTGCAGATGCTATACATGATTGCACGCCACCATGGGGAGGAGGGAAGGGAGGGGAGAAAATCTTAAAGTCAAGGAATTGTGGAACTCAATTTTGTAAACTGAAATAAATAAACAAGTTTAAAAAAAAAGAAAGAAAAAAAGAAAAAGGCCTCAGATGAAGTCACTGCTGCCTCCCCCTCAAATGTCACTTCTACCAACCCAGTGATGAGTAGGCCAAAATTCCATAATCTCTCCCCAGATTCAGACTATCTATGCTAAAAGGAGTGTTGAGTTTGTGTGTGTGTGTGTGTGTGTGTGTGTGTGTGTGTGTGTGTGTGTGTTCCCCTGCTGATTGATTAGTGAAGATATAATCACTGACAGGTAATTTGTAGGATCTTAGGTCATAGGATTACTGGTTTAGAGCTGTAAGGGACCATAGAGGTCAGAGTCTGACACCATCATTTTACAGATGAGGAAACTGAGACCCAGAGAAGTTAAATAAATTGTCGAAGATCACAAAACTAGTAAATGACAGAGTGAGATTTAAACCCTGGACACTTGGTCAAATCCAGGACATTTGGCCCCCATCCTCTTGCAAGCTGTAGCACCAACACAATATTCACAGCACCAATGGTGGTTGCAAATATGCTGGTAAAATGCTTAATTCCAAAATATAACAGACTCTCCATAGGGAAAACAGAAACAAAATATTTATTCAGATACCGAAAACCAAATCCCAACACCAGGAAACCAAATCCATCACAGCAACACAGAAGTTGATACACCACAATGTAGCAGAGTCACACCATCCTTTAGCCTTCCCACAAACATTTACTCACAAATCTAACTGTCTGCTTGCCTGTTGTCCTCTCCTTCCTCTGTCTCTAACTCCCAGTTTCCTGTGAGCTTTGCTCCACCCTTCAGCAAACTCCTCCCACCACAGGTTCCATGTGATTACATTCAGCCTATTAAGAGTCAGGGAAGATTTTCAAAGTCCCATTACCATTATACAAACACAACTATTCTCCGGCTTTTCCCTTCAACCATCCTGTGGGTATGTCTTTCGCTTAGCAAATGCCTCTTCTCCATATCTAATATTTTCTTCAATTTGTACAGAAAGAGGAAAATATAAATAAAGAAATGTTGAGACCCATGCTTCAGGAGGCTTACCTCCAGCTTCTATTTCCTGAACCTCCAGTTACCATTTAAAGCTGCTTACTCATGGTTCAGGCTCATACGTATGGATTTTTTTCTTTCTTGATATTTCCTCTGCTTTAGGGGAATTATAATAATACTTAGTCAAATCTCTTTGATTTATTGCAGGGGAGGGGAGAGAACCTCAGCTGTTTAGGAATGATAACTTCCTTCATGCTCTTGGTGCAGCTGACCATTCCCCCCTTTCTTCCTTTAGCAAATGGAATGCATACAAGTCAAGAACATCTCCAATTAACTATAGTTCTTATCTTAAAACCAAGCTCCCAAAGACTAGGTGAACACTAATGTAATGTAGAAGCAACTACAAAAAAGCAGAAATATGTTTTGGAGTGGAAATACTTTTCCCAGGACAGAAAAATGTAGGAGAAGAGTTTCACCTGTTGTTTTTTGCAAATGAGGTCATCTACATCTTGTTCTGACACAATTCTTGGTGACCCTACTTAGTTCAGCATGACTGTCCTCTAACCAAATTGAATTTAAAGCAAAGATAATAGGGGGGCAGAGCCAAGATGGCAGCGTAGAAGCAGGAAAACTCAGCAGCTCTCCCCACAATCACTTCAAATACCTATGAAATACGAACAAAAGAAAAACATACAAAACTGGCGTGTGTGAGCCTAATATAGATTAAAACATTATATAAGTGTGAGCTATTGTTATCACCAGTTTTGAATCTTCCTTGAACAAAATAGATGAAGCCATGATAATGGAAATTTCTTCTATCTTGGTAAATCAGGTAAAGTGAGTAAGCATGGAAGAAAGGCCATTTTAGGAAATAGTCATAGTTTAAAGACATAAGAGAAGCCACGGAGGAGGTAAAGAGCAGTGAGGAGAGAACTATGAGCACTCTCTCATAGGAGTAAAAAAAGTGATCCATCAGTACGCACCTTGAGTTCATATGGGATATGTTTTTCACAGCTCCATGATTTTGGGCTGTATTTTATTTTTACGTCTAACACAAGATAATACTGCATTGAGAACAATAACTACCCTAAAAGCAAGAGTATGGTTCTTCATCTGGCTGAGTAGGTAGCCTACAAAATGGTATGATTTCAGGGGAAGCAAGAAGACTTCCTTGCCAAAATGTCACCTCTCTACCCAAATCACTAACTTTTCAAATTCTGTTACTATGAGATTTAGACTTATAACACTTTGATTAGCTCTCAATTAAAAAGAAATACCCTTAGGGGAGCAAAGAGTAAGGTGAGGAAAGATAAAATTTTAAAACTTTATTAGCTCTATAGACTGCAATGTGAATAGATTAATCCGACTTTTTTAAAAGTGTTGAAAGAGCATGACAACATTGAATACCTTGAGAGTCGAAGTAGGGAGTACCAGCAGAAGTTCAGAGATTAAAAACCAGAGGCCTTGAAAACAAGCTACCTAGTCCACAGTTGTGTGGAGCTTTCACCCAGGATAAATGGCTGTGATTGCAAGCTACAGGATTCTAGGTCTCTTTCTTCAGGAAGTTAGAACATTCAAGAATAAGGGCACTTTAAACAACCCTTTTCCAAATTCAGATTGCAAATGCATTTGGATGACTAAACAGAAAGCATACTGGAACTATGATTTCAAGGGCTACTTAGCCTACTTATGCTGTGATTGGCCACTGAGTGCACAGGATTGGGGTTTGTGAACGGGCCTCGTAATTTCAGCATGCAGAGCATGGACCTGCTGGATGAATGCTTAGTACATGTGAAGTCATCAATTAAGTTACCTAAGACCTGCCTTATCATGAACAAGAGCTCTTGCCAGCTTTTAAGAGGGGAAATCCTTTTACACTAAATGCAGTCAATTTGTCATTGTCCTGGCTCACTTCAACCTGCTCACTTTTCCTTTATCTAATTTTCTATGAAGCTAATGCCAAATTGACATTAAAATGTTGTTTGTGTTTTCAGGAAATTGTTCCTTCTTTCATATTTTCTACAATGTGAGCAATGGCACTTTTTTCAATGCAGCATATCAAATTCTGTATCATCCTTCCCTCTATTTCTATCTCCTACATTCTCTCCCTACTTGTTATCTTTTCCTCTCTCTTTTTCTTCTTCCTTCCTTCCTTCTTTTCTTCCTTCTTTCCTGCATGCCTACATTCCTCTCTTCTTTCTGTCCTTCAATATATAATTATTAAGTACCCACTATTTAACAGAAGTTTATTAAGAACTTATTCTATAAAAGGCATTGTGCCAGACTAAACCCAAAGGTAAAAATGAAAAAGGCTTTACCTTCAAGGAGGTTGCTTACATCATGGGGTTGAGGAGTAAAACATGCTAGCAAGAAAGTAATAGAAGTAAATGAAAATAATCACAAAAGAATGAATGTTAAATGATGGGATCAGAAATGGCCTCAGGTATGAAGTTATACTTGAGTTGTATTTTGAAGAAAACTAGATAGTTTTAGAGATAGAAAGGAGGAAGTTCCAGATATGGTGGAACACTTATTCAAGCAATAATACTAGATGCTTTGGAAGATATAAAATTTTATGAGACAAAGTCCCTACTTGTTGGACTTTTATAGCCCCCTGGAGAAGATAACACATGTAATAGAAAGATTCTTATATAATAGAAAGAAAATTGGAATTGGAGTCAGAGAATATAGGTTTGAATCCTATCTCTACTATTTACTACTTGTATTAACTTGAGCAAGACATGTGATGTTTCTGGGCCTTAAGTTTCTCAAATTAATTAATTAGTTGAACTAAATTATCTCTGAAGTCTCTATATCAGAAAACCCTATGTAGCAGCAAGCACCCTAGCATACCCAGGATGGCTGCTAGCACAAGTTTTTTGATTTGCTTTTCTAAAGGAAAGCAACTCAGAAAGGGGTTAACAATCTTACTTTAATCAAACATGTATCATTTACCTTGTTTAGGGAGGAAAGTCAGCACCCTGAACTTCAGAGAATACAAACAGAAGTTATAAGCAGACAAAAAATATTGAGAAACCGACCAGCAGACAGGGCTTCCAGTTGTCTTACCATTACATCCATACCCAGTTACTAGAGAGAGAAGCAAGCTGACATCAAAATGTCAATGTATTTGTAATTTTATCCATTTCTTCCATTTAGGCAGCCTGTTTACAACTTCTCTTCCTTTGCCCTTTTTGTTCATACTCTCCCACAAATCCTCTCCTGAGAATCTATCCTGTATACTGGAAGCCATCCTTTTTGTGTTTTTGCATTTATAAGTTCCATTACATCATTTGGACTACCCATTACTATACCTTATAACTGATCCATCTCCTTTCCAGATGAAATTTATCTGATAATATCCCTTAAATCACTTCTTACATGAAGATCTTCATTTGAAATAGATGGTGGTCTACCAATGTCCACCTCTGGACCCACTTATCTAACTCCTTTGTTCTTTAGCTCATCTGCAGCTTTGATTCTTCAGAATTGCAGAGTGTTCAGAAATGATTGTTCAAATATCCAAAGCCATATAGACTCATATGAAGAATTTGTCATAAGAAGATAGGATTTTACACCAAGAAGTAACTTGAGATTTGAACTATTGAAATCATGCCAGTTTCCCAAATAAAACCCCTTCTGCTCTCTTCCCTGTTTAAATCTGATCTCACCTAATCTCTCACCTGCAACACCTATCCTAGACTTATGTGAGGATATAGTAACTCAGTAGACTGGACTATCAACTGAATGCTATAGTCTAGCCATTATGTATTGTTAATCCATTAAATTTTTCCTGTTAAGCCCAAGTCTTGAGCAAATGTTGCTCACACTGAAGGGGTCCTAAGATATTCTGGAGGTTGATGCAATCAGGACAGTATTATCTACAACAGGATCATCTGGAGGACATTACTATCTGTAGGTAGTCCCTCTTCCATTTGGACCTTGAACAGTGCATCCTCCAAGATAAGGACAAACAGCTTTGATGACCATATGGCTCCTTGCTTTGTTCCTCATTTTACATTAATAGGCAGAAAGCACTTCATCCATCAAATTAATCTCTGTGCCTGAATTAAAAAGTGATTTTTATGCTTTTAACATATCCTTATTGAAAAAGAGTCTTTCAAACTGTGCTTTTTCTGGCTGATTAAAACGTGCTTTTGCAAACAATTTTAATACTTCAAGTGAAATTTCCAGTAAAACATAACTTTCCTTAATACTACCTGAAAACAATAGAAAACTGCCAAATGAAGTAAAAATTTAACAAGAAAAAAAAATAAAAGAAAAATAAAGAGGGAAGTCATGTAAGGAAATCCTCACGAAGGAAACAAAAGAAAGGGGCAAAAAAAAAAAGAACAAAGGGTAATACTACTGATCTCAAGTCACCAAGTCCCTTGCTTTTAGTCAGTGCTGAATAGAGTCTATCACTTGGCTCATTACCCACCACATCTGATATTGTGCAGAAGGGGAAAGACCTAGAAACTGGAGACAAGGATATATATATGCTTATACTAATTTTTCTGATATGCTAGGGTTTACTTGTAACCCGGGAGAAGAAGAGGAGACAATGGGATGCAGAATGACTCCTACCCTTTCTTGACATATCAGTGATCTTTTGTGAGCTACCCTAGAGTAAGCCTTGACCAATCAGCCTGAGATGGTCCTTAACCATTGAGGTGCATCCTGAACTTTCCAAACACCCTGGTTCGATGTTCTGGCAGTCTCCTCCATAATCCACCCTCTTTTCTTCCCTGTACTTACTGTACAGCTCCACTGTTGCTTAAATATATATTTAACTGTACCCTAGAGCTCCCTCTTTGAGCAGTTGCAGCCTAGGTATCTCTCATATACACAGCAGCCTCGTTTAATAAACATCATTTATTTCATAGT
The DNA here is from genome assembly GCA_028627135.1 of Pseudochirops cupreus. Lineage (NCBI taxonomy): Eukaryota > Metazoa > Chordata > Mammalia > Diprotodontia > Pseudocheiridae > Pseudochirops > Pseudochirops cupreus. Next base: position 6,604 of record JAQQSU010019389.1, read on the forward strand.
TGGTGAATCTCTCTGGAAATGAAGGTGGTCTAAAAAAGAAAGATATAAATAAAATCGATATTCAAAATTACTTATTTGAGTAGTCTTTTTCTCTACCTTCTATTGATGAGATTTCTAATTTAATGTATCTTTAATTTTATTATTTGAGGTTGGTTGGGGAGGTCCTCTAAATGTACCTTTGACTCTTAACTTCTTTGCAGAATTAAATTCTAACAGCGAGTTATATATTGCATTGTATACTATTTTTAATTCTGTATTTTATCTAGTAGAAGTCACATAAAAGAAAATTGTAAGACAATGACAAACATTTTTGGTGCTTTGTAAAATTATTATATATTATATATAATAATATTAATAAATTCTTTTGTTGCTTAATTCTTTTGCTGATTTAAGAAGTATATGCCTTTCCATTTTTGTATGCATCATTAATTTATATTTCCTATGTTGATTGACAGAATATGCAAATAAGTAATTATTATTTTATTAAATGGGCATATAAAATGAGAATTTTAAGTGCCAATTCTAAATTGTATTTTTTTTTAAGAAAATGAAATGGGTGATCAGAGACAATTTTTTTTTGTTACATCCTTTTTAAAGCAGCTGCTGCTATATGTTCTTTTCAAAATGCAATCCAAAAAGGAAATAGTCAGTCAAGAAAATAGTCATGTGGAGTCTGGACCTGACCAAAGCTAAAGGAAATCCACATAGAAGTTGAATAATTATAATAGCACTTAGGGACTGATTTTCAAGATATATCAAAGAGAAAATTCCAGAAGAATGGAAAACAATAGAAATAATAACATTGAGAGTAATATTTTTTTAAGAACACTACTGAGGGAGTCAAGATGGTGTTATAGAAGCAAGAAAACTGCAGCTCCCCCCATAACCACCTCAAATGCCTATAAAATATGACTCTAAATAAATTTTAGAGCTACAGGACTCACAGAGTGACAGAGAAACACATCTCCCACTGAAGGCAGCCTGGCAGGCAGACAGGAAGGGTTCATCGCAAAGCAGTGAGAGCCAAAACCATCCCGGCCTGAAACCATGACTGTAGCCTCAGGGTGGCCAGCACAAGCCATGGCTGGAGTGTTCAGGAGAGTAGATCACCAGCAGCTGTGGCAGTTTCCAGAATTATCAAGCCATCAGAGCCAAGGACAAAATGAAAGGTCAGTGGAACTAGGCTAAATTTGGGGGAAAGGGGCAGGTCTGGCCATCTGCCCCCAGGGTGAGAAAGCAGCAGAAGCGGTAGCCCTGCAGCTGCCTACGTGTGGCTGCTTCAGAGCTCCTGGACTGTAGATTGCAAGGGGGCCAAGCAACCATTCAGAGGCTAAGTGCTTTTCCCTTAACCTGCCTGGATAGGGATCACAGTCTTGGGTGGCAGTCCTGTGGTGCATGACCAGTGAGTCTAAGCTGGTGGGGGCTGAAGAAACAGTGGCCTCCTAATAGCTCCAGCAACTACTAAAACCCTAGTGATATTCAAAAGAACTCTCCCCTCTGGAAGTAGAGTTCTACTGTGGCTCAAAAGTCAAGTTAATTGACTAGCAAAATGAGGAGGCAAAGGAAGCAAACTAAGCTCGGCAACCCAACTTTAGATTCCTTTTCTGGGGACAAAAAGGATCAAAACATGGAAATGGAGGAAGACAACACAGTCAGAACACCTGTACCAAAAGCTTCCAAGAAAAATGTAAACTGTTTACAGGCCATAGAAAAGCTTAAGAAGGATTTTGAAAACGAAATAAGAGAAGTGGAGGAAAAATTGGGAAGAGAAATGAGAATGATGCAAGAAAATCATGAAAAGAGAGTCAACAACTTGATTGAAGAAAATAATACCTTAAAAATAGACTTACAGAAGGTGGAGTCAAGATGGCAGTGTAGAAGCAGCAAAACTCCACAGCTCTCCCCATAACCACTTCAAATACCTGTAAAATATGACTCTAAACAAATTTTAAAGCTCTAGAACTCACAAAATTACACAGTAACAAAGCTGCTGTTGAAGGCAGCCAGGCAGGCAGACAGGAAGGGGTTCATTGCGGCACACTGGGAGCCCAGACCTGCACCAAATAAACCCACAGATGGAGCCCTAAGACCAGCAGAACAAGCTGTGGCTGGAGCACAAAGCACTGACAGCTGTGGCATTTTCCAGAATTACCAACCCCTAAGGAACAAGGACTAAGTGAAAGGTCAGTGGAACTCAGATAAATTCAGGGGAGAGGGTCCGGCTGACTCCCCAGGGCTAGAAGCAGCTGAAGTGGTGGCCCTGCAGCTGCCTCCATGTGGCTGCTTCAGAAGCTCCCAGCCTGCAGATTGCAGCCAGGCCAAACAATCATTCAGACGCTAAGTGCCCTTGCCTTGAGCTGCCGGGATAAGGATCGTGGTCCTGGGTGGTAGTCCTGAGATGCATGACCAGTGAGCCAAAGCTGGTGGGGGCGGCAGAAATGGTGGCCTCCTAATAGCTCCAGCAGCTTCAAAAACCCCAGCGATTTGGGACAGAGCTCTCCCCTCTGAAAGTAGAGTTCTACTGAACCTAAAAATCAAGTAATTAACTGGCAATATGAGTAGGCAAAGGAAGCAAAGCAAACCCAGCAATGCAACTTTAGATTCCTTTTTTGGAGACAAAAAGGATCAAAGCATGCAATGGGAGGAAGACAACACAGTCAGAACTCCTGTATCAAAAGCTTCCAAGAAAAATGTAGACTGGTTACAGGCCATAGAGGAGCTTAAGAAGGATTTTGAAAACCAAATAAGAGAAGTGGAAGAAAAATTGAGAAGAGAAATGAGAAGGATGCAAGAAAATCATGAAAAGAGTCAACAACCTGACTGAAGAAAAGAACACCTAAAAAAATAGATTAACTCAAATGGCAAAAGAGGCCCAAAAAAAGCCAATGAGGAGAAGAATGTCTTAAAAAGTCGAATTTGCCGGATGGAAAAAGAATCTCAAAAGCTTTCTGAAGAGAGTAATTCCTTCAGAATTACAGTGGAAGAAATGGAAGCAAATAACTTTATGAGAAATCAAGATACTATCAAACAGATCCAAACAAATGAAAAAACAGAAGGCAATGTGAAATATCTCCTTGAAAAAACCACTGACCAGGAAAAAAGATCCAGGAGAAACAATTTAAAAATTATTGGGCTACCTGAAAGACACGCTCAAAGAAATTCTCAAGGAAAACTGCCCCAATATTGTAGAACCAGATGGCAAAATAATACTTGGAAGAATTTACTGATCATCTCCTGAAAAAGATGCCCCCAAAAAACTCCTAGGAATGTTATACCCAGGTTCCAGAGTTTCCAGATCAAGGAGAAAATATTACAAGCTGCAAAGAAGAAACAATTTGAATACTGTGGAAACAAAATAAGGAAAACCCAGCATCTAGCAGATTCTACATTAAGGCATCAAAGGGCCTGAAGTATGATATTCTGGAGATCAAAGGAGCTAGGATTAAAACCAAGAATCAGGGGGCAGAGCCAAGATGGTGGCGTAGCAGGAGCAACATATCACAGCTCTCACATAGCCACCCCAAAATACCCATAAAACAGGACTGTAAACCAATCCTAGAACTCCAAAACACACACAAAGATACTTCCCACTAAAGTCAGCTCAGCTACGAGGAACCATATCAGCACTGCAAACCGAAACCAGCCTGCCCTGAAGCCGCGGCTGTGCC
>JAQQSU010001939.1:0-14832 GCA_028627135.1 Pseudochirops cupreus
ATATGTGTACATAGACAGAGGGCACAGGATCTATTGAATAGGATGGGATAATATTTTAAAAGGTGAAATTGAGAGGTGGGAGAGAAATAATATGAGAGGAGACAGGGAGAGACAGAACAGGGTTACTCCTCTCATACAGAAGAGGCAAGGGATAATTGTTACAATGGAGGGGAAGAACAGGAAGGCAAAAAGGGAATGGGGTCAACCTTACTCTCATTGAAGTTGGCTTAGGGAAGGAATGACATACACTCTAAACTGGGTATCTTGGCCTACAGGAAAGTAGGGGGAAGGGGATGAGAGAGAGGAGGATGGAGGGGAGGGCAGGTTGGGGGGGAGGGTTGTTAGAAGCACACACTTCTGTAAAGGGACAGGGACAAAGTGGAGAACAGAATAAGTGGGAGGCAAGATAGAAAGGAGAGAAATACACAGGTGCTGGGGTAGGGAGATCCATCTTGCCCCACCAGAAAGTCAGGGAGGTGGTGGGGGAGGATATAGGAGAGAGCAGTTTGGGGGAGGGGCTATACAGTGGGATCACTGTTTTGGGGTGGTGGGTAGGGGAAAGACGGGGAGCAAATTTGTAACTCAAAATCTCACGGAAATGAATGATGTAAACTAAAAATAAACAAAAGTTTAAAAAAAAGAAAATGCTTTGTAAACTAGAATGCAAAAGAAATAAAAGCTCTAGTTAAATCCAGGGGGTAGAAAGACTTAACTTGCTTAGGAGCTTCTGGGCAAATGCTTTTCCAGTTCTGGATTCTGCTGGAAGCTGAACATGGCCTGGCTCAGGGCACTCAATCACTGCTTCCAAAAACAGGGACTCAATCTGTGTCCAGCAGCTTCACAGGGGAAAAGGGTAAGGGCTGGAATACAGAGGATGGCCATGACTCCATCTCACAAGGGAACCAGGCTGTAGGTTACTGTGTCTGAGCCAAGGAAGGAGGCTAGAGAAGCTTGCCAGAAGGGCCCCATTTCCTTAGTGACCACAGCAAGGAAAGAAACCAGAGAACAGACTTCTCACAGGGAACAAGGGAGAAGGGCTGGAATTAGGCATAAATGGCACCCTAACTTCCTTCCCTCTCCCCTTTCCTTAACTCTACCAGACATTCTTTCATTGCTCGGATTGCTTGTTCTATACCAGTGGTTCTCAACCTTCCTAATGCTGCGACCCTTTAATACCTGTATGGGGGTGGACCTACCTGGAGACGGATAGAGGAGCAGTGTCTCAGTTCCTAAGACCATCAGAAATCTGTGTTTTCTGATGGTCTTGGGCGACCCCTGTAAAAGGGTCGTTTGACCCCCAAAGGGGTCGCGACCCACAGGTTGAGGATCTATACTCTTCTATCTCCAAGGCATTACTTATACAGCAAGGCCCAGTGCAGTCCAGCATTTGGAGCCAGAGGGATCCAGACTGAATCCCAGCTCAACCTGAATGATACTGATCAAGTTAACTTTTTATGGGGTTTCAGTGACCTACCCTGTAAAAGGAGAGGGTTGGACTAGACACCTCTGAGGTCATGTCCAGCTCTAAATCCGTGATCTCCAGAAAATCTGGGTTTACATCTTGGTTCTTCTTGAATGTTTCTTCATGTATAAAATGGGGCCTTACTTCACATGACTCACAAGACTCAGAAGAAACCATGAACATAAAACGTTTTGTAAACCTTAAGCACACTCTAGGAATGTCGGTCTTGGCTTCCTTCACCATTCCCTTCGAGTCTTTCATCAGGTGCCACCTCCTCCCTGAAGCCTTCACCTCCTTTCATTCTCCCTTTTCAGTTATCCAGACATATGCCCCTTCCCTTATTAGATGGCAGATTTTTCAATCGCAGGGTCTGGGTCTTTGTTGTTCAGTAGTTTCAGCTGTGTCCAACTCTCCATGATCCCATTCAGAGTTTTGTTGACAAAGATACTGGACTGGTTTGCTGTTTCCTTCTCCAACTCATTTTATAGATGGGGAAACTGAGGCAAGCAATTAAGTGACTTGCCCAGGGTCACATAGCAAGTGTCTAAGGCCTCCTTTGAACTCAGGAAAATGAGTTTTCCCGACTTGCAGGCCTGGTGCTTTATCCAGTACACCACCTAGCTTCCCCAATCTGTATCTTACTCTATTCTTTTAGCTCCTCCAGGACTAAGAACCACTTCTTACACAGAGCAGCTACTTACCTAATAACCAGAACTGAATTGCACAGCTAGTCAGCTACTTGGGTGGATAAGGTACTGGAAGGAAGACTGAAGTTCAAATTCTGCCCCAGGACACAGCCTAGATGCACCACCCTGGGCATGTTACTCAACTTTTGTATGCTTCAGTTTCCTTATCTGTAAAATGGGGGTAATAACAGCAGCTCTGTCAACTGAGACATTTTAAAAGCATTCTTGCAAAGCTTAAAAGTGCTCTACGATTATTAATTACATACTATTATTAACATTTCTAAGTGAAACATTTCCTGAGCTGAGTGAGCGGCTCTAAGATATTACTCATTCATCAGACATTTGACACAGAGTTCCATGCTGTGTGGTGGGGATTCAAAAATAAGCGAACCCACCTGGCTCTCAAGAAGTTTACATTTGGGAAGGGGGGGTGGTGACTAAGGATGTACCTGTAGCTACAACAGGATAGGGAACAAGATGCTTAGCAAAAGGAAAAGTCCAAACAAAGTGCTGGGTGAAATCTAGATATAATTTTAACTATTTTCCAGATGTGTTGCACAAGGAGGGGTGGGGTGGGGGTGAGGGTCATGGTTTGGTCAGAGACTTAAGTAGGTGACCTCTAAGGCTCCTTCCAGCTTAGGGATTTTGTGACTCCATGATTCCAGACAAGATGGAGACAAGGGCAGATGGAGGGAGAGGGAGAGAAGGAAGATGCTGAGAACCCGCCACGCATGGCTACCCCTCTCTCCTTCAGACATATCACAAGGCATTACAGGAGGATAATACTTTATTCACAAACACAGGACCCAATGTGTGTAGGATGTAGGAGGTGGGGCTAGTTCCTCCAGGTAACACAAGCCCCTGACCTCCTCACCTAGGCTGGAAGCATCCCTGGGAGTCCTTGGCTCATGGGTCCCCAGTTCTTTCCTCAAGCTGGTTCCCACCTTTCTCCCTTCAATTCTACATTTGCAGAGTAAAGACCAAGAAACTCAGTGAGAAGAAAGGGAAAGACCCAGGTAGGCAGGGTTGGAGGGCAGGGACATATAGCTGCTCCACTCACTTGGAAATATTCTAGGGGCCTTCTAGAGACAGTGTGCTGCTTCTAACACTCTTCTTGTGGTAGACACAGAAACTTCTCCTCCCAGAGTTCTCCCCATGCAGTGGAGAGGAACCTCCCTTACTGCTCCCTCTCCCTGAGGAGTGGGGGTCTTCTCTCCTGCTCCTTCCCCCACCCCTTCCTAAAGGGAGACGTGCCAGCCCCCCCCCAGTTTCTCTGTCCTCAGCTCCCCTCACACTCAGGGCACCTGTCGGTTCTCTCGTTGCCCCCAACTCTCCCCACACCAGATGCTAACTTGAAGCCGCGTCCACAGCCCTCGCAGATGTAAAGCCGCCTCCGCAAGTGGGCCCGCCGGTGCCGGATGAAGTGGGAGCTGAGGCGAAAGCGGCGACCACACTCAGGACAGGGGTAGGGCCGCTCGCCTGTGTGGGTACGGGCATGCTCTGCCAGGTTGGAGCGGTGACCGAAACCCCGGCCACACACCTGGCAGCGGTGGGGCTTCTCCCCGGTGTGTACCCGTCGGTGTTTGGCCAAGGCTGAACTCTGGGCAAACCTCGTCCCGCACTCGGGACAGGAATAGGGCCGCTCCCCCGTGTGGGTACGCCTATGCCTTGCCAAACAGGAGCTGCCCCCAAAGCCACGCCCACAGTCTGGGCAGGTGTAGGGCTTCTCGCCAGTGTGCACTCGAAGATGCTGGGCATAGTTGGAGCTCTGGGCAAAACGGCGCCCACATTGGGGGCACGCATAGGGCTTCTCGCCTGTGTGCCGGCGTCGGTGCTGCCTCAGGTTTGAGGCGGCTGAAAAGCGCTTTTCACACTCAGGACAGGCATAGGGCCGCTCACCCGTGTGGGTGCGGCCATGCTTGGTGAGTGCAGATTTCTGGGAAAAGCGGCGCCCACACTCTGGGCAAGGAAACGGGCGCTCGCCAGTGTGGGTGCGCGCATGTTTGGCCAGGGTGGAGCGGCGGGCAAAGGCACGGCCACATTCAGGGCAGGCGTGGGGCCGGGCTGGATCTGCTGGAGGCTCAGGGGCTGTGCCTGGGATCTGGGGGGGAAGAAAACAAGCAGAGGATTAGTTAGGAAGGAAGGCTACGAGGAACCCAAGAGAGCATCTAATCCAGTCCCCTTCATTTAAAAGAGGAGAATCCATAACTAAATAAGGGCTCAATCACAAAGAAGAAAATTTTGATTAAATAAAATTAGTGAAACTCGTATCAATAAAATCAAAACACCTAGAATAAGAGGAACTGTCAAGAGGGGAAAAAATCTTTGCATCAAGCATCTCAGATAATTATCTAAATTTTTTCTGGGGGGATATTTTACCCCCATTTTACAGATAAGGAAACTGAGACGGACATAGGCTAAGTGACTTGCCCAGGGTCACACAGCTAGTAAGTGTCTGAGGCTGGATTTAAACTCAGGACTTCCTAATTCTAGGCCCAGTGTTCTATCCACTGGGACACTTGGCTGCCTCTGGCTCCCTGTAGGGGAAATGAACCCTGGTCTCCTGCATGACAGCAGGGACACTCACCACTATATTTTACTGTACTTTAAAAACAAATAAAAACAAAATAAGAGGCCCAGAGAGGTAAAGGGACATATATTCTTGTTTATTTGGTTTTTTTCAGATATCACATGACCTGCCAATGGAGGAGCCAAGACTGACCCCCCAGTCCAGGGCTCTTCCCCTAAAATACGCTGCTTCTTTCTTTCAAAGACATCTGGCACCTCATGGCAAAGGCACTGTTGAGCCACAGTGTTCAAAGGAAAAAAGGCAAAGATGGGGAGCTCAGGAAATATTTGCTTACAATAGTTAACATTAATTCAATTGAGGACAATGAGTCAAAGAAAGAAAATTAATTAAATTTAGTTTTCAGTAAGCTTAATAAAAACAGGCAAAGGGATCTCCACACATAGAAGAGGTCTAAAGAGCCAGGCATCGGTCCAGAAACACTCAATGGTCCATAAATAGACCTTCAAGAGCATCCGAAAAATATGCTGTTTTCCCAGGCATCACCAGAACAGGAAACAAGCAAACAAACAAAACCAGGTTGTTAATCCAAGAGCTCCTTTCACTACAGAGAATGAAATTGCAAATGAGAAAAACAAAAGAAGTGCAAGTTGGGCCAATTTTTAAAAAGGAGAATGGTAAGGAAGGAGAGGGGGCTCTACAGGCATTCGAGCAGGAAAGCCAAGGCAGAAAGAGGGAGCCGAGCCTTGCCAGGGGCCGGGGAGCAACAGGCAAACACGGTGAATGCCAGTATGGGTCAGTCCACATAAGCTGCGGCTGTCTGTGACCTATCACAGGAGTCTCAGGATCACAGATTCAGCTCCTAGAATATACAACTTGGGGCTTTTCTGGTCCGACCTCCACACCTTGTGAGGCCTGAGAAGGGAAAATGGTTGCCCAAGGTCATGTGTCTCTTAAGTCACAGGATCAAAGATTCTGAGCTGGCAGGGCCCCAGACACTGAGTCCAGCTCCCCCGTTTCACAGATGAGGAAGCTGAGGTCTAAAGCAATTGAAGTGACATGGTTAGTCCCACAGCCAGTAAGCAGGACAGGCAAAATCTGAACCCAGGACTTAAGCGATGAGGCGGTACAGTAGACAGGGAGCACCAGGCCTGGAGTCAGGAAGATCTGTGTGCAAATGCAGCCTCAGACACTTACTAGCTGGGTGACCCTGTCTGCCTCAGTTTCCTCACCTGTAAAATGGAGTTAATAGCACCTACCTTCCAGGGCTGCTGTGAGGATCAAATCTGATAATCACTCTAAGTCACTCGGCACAACGCCTGGCCTACTGTAAATGCCATATAAATATTAGGTATTGTCACTGATGATGAGGATGCCTTGCTGGTCTCTGCAATGGCAGCCAAACCAGGACAAACAGCCTCCCCACCAGGGGCACCCTACTGGAAAGGCCCATGCTGGGCCTTCCTCATGCTATTGGCAAAAGGCCAAAGAAACAGGTATTTCCTGCAGGCATGATCAGTGACTGCCTGAATCCCTTCACCAATTCTTTTGGAAAGACAGACACCTTCCAAAGTGCCCAGAAATTCTACATCTCTTCCTGGGTTTTCCCAGGCTAGAGAAGTCCAGCTGAGCTGGACAGGAAGGACAGGATGCTCAGGTGGTACCCTCCCCAAAGACTTTGTGCCTTGGCCAGTAGCTGGCATTTGCCTCCCCCTAGTAGACAGATGACCTCCGGGGTTCCCCACTCAAAGCTACGAAGCAAATATGTGGATCCCATGGGATAGTGGGGATTCCCAAGCTTTGCAACTGAGAGAGGTGTTATCCTAGGAGCAGAGTGAGAGACGCCCATCTGTGGTATCTTCCTCTTCCTACTTAGCTTAAAAAATCTGAACTTCCCACATCACTTCAACACTCTACATTTCTCTACTTTCCTGGATTAAAACTTGTCATTGCAAGTTTAACTAGGTTTTAACCATTTTTTTTTCATTATTTACTTAATAACACAAGATTCCTTGAAAGATACAACAGAGGACTTTGTTCCACGACTCTCTGATTATTAAGAGAGGCATAAAACAGGGAGAGAGAGGCTTGCCAAGAGTGTTTGCTGCTGTCAAAGAAGATTCTCAGTGCAGAACAGAAGAGGAATCTTTTACAGATGGCAAGGTCCTCCGTATGTTCCTATTTGTCAATAATGCTGTGCTTGTTATAGCAAGCTCAGGAACATTTCAGAACCTCCTCAAAGAGATCCATAATCAAAGGAGTTCAGAGCAACTATCCACACTTGACGCATCAAGATCCATAATCAAAGGAGTTCAGAGCAACTATCCACACTTGATGCATCAAGTGGATGAGGAATATCTATTGTCCACAGACATACAGTTGAATGGACAGATCATAAAGCTGGTCTGTCTGAACAGGTTTCTTGGAAAGATACTCTGGATGAACACAATTGATCAAGAAACATTCATTAACCATTCATTAACCATATGCCAGGGCATTGTGCTTTAAACCAGATCAGGAGGACAGTAGACTGGATTGAATGAGAAATTACAGTGTTTTCAGTGACCCCAAACTCCAGATACAGAAGTTCATCTCTTTTTTTTTAACACTAATATTCTTCCAGGAATGCTACAGATCATGGCATGTCACAGTATCCAAAGAATTAAAGTTGTGGGTCAGTCATGGGGCAATGAGGAGACATGTGATGGGTGTAAGTAACTGTTGCCAATATTACCAATGAAGGATTGCAAAAGCAGCAGCTTAAGGGATTTCATCACAGAAAGGTGTGTCCAGAAAAGGAGACGAGTCAGTCATATCAAGAGTAAAGGGTAACCCACAGACAACCCACATGCTTCACTATAGCTAAGCAATGTTGACAAATTTGGAGGAAGGACTCTCAGAACACGTGGAAGACTTACAGGGAGGCCACAGACAAGACCAAAGGTGAGAAGATACACTTGCGTTACGATCTACACCCTTGGGGGGAATATCCATTTTGATAAAAATACAGGTCCATCTAAGAATCAAAGCAGAAATTCGATCACATCAGTATTATGACAGACAGTGTGGAACTGGGGACAGGGAGGGGGCTTTGAGCTCCTTAGGCAACTCTCTAAGACTGTAAATCTCAGAGAAAGAGCTGACCTGCCCTGGTAAAGGAGTTCTGGGAGTTTCCTCCCCTGGAAATTCCAGGGAGCTCACCCAGATATCTAACATACCATACACTTGGAGCTTGAAAGGCCCTCAGATGTCACCTCACTGGTCAAATAATGGCTTTAACTTTGTAATGACAACATTAGTATCTGTTATGATGCCTCACATTTTAGTGTATCAGATATTTATGTATTTAAAGAAAAACAACAGGTTTTTCTCAAATAAGTCAGCGGTTTTTAAAAAAAGATGTGGTAATTCCATGTAATTATTTTTCAGTGTATGCCTGTGCTAAATAATATTTACAAAAGCTCATGTCAAGGGCAAGACAGTGGTTCTGTCACGTACAAAAGCCCAACCCAGAATCAAGTGGTCTATGAATCTCTATAGACATGCCTAGAATTTGTGGTAGGTGAGGGGTGAGAAACAAACACCGTTTGTGGCCTCCAAAATGGATGGCCCACCCACCGTAGCCTCTGACACTTACTAGCAGAGCGACTGTCAACAAGTCACTTAAACTAGATTTCGTTGTTGTTGTTTTGTTTGTCTTTTTGAAGGGAAGAAGGCAGGGCGATTGGAGTTAAATGACTTGCCCAAAGTCACACAGCTAGTAAGTGTGTTACCTGAGGCCAGATTTGAACTCACGTCCTCCTGACTCTAGGGCTGGTGCTCTATTCACTGCCCCACCTAGCTGCCCCTTAAACTAGACTTTTAACTCCTAAGTTATAAAGTGGTTGTGATCTGTCTTGGTGGACAGAATTCCCACATCAACAAAATCAGAAATTTGATGAACTGAACTATATTGAAAGCCCTTCTCAATAACATGAAGCTGCCAAATGTTGCATGTGAGAGTCATGGAATATCATGGTCTCAGAAGAATGGAAAAAAAACAAACAGATAAACAAGCCCATAAATTCACTAGTACGCTGCCAGCAAATTCTCTATGAAAGATTTACAGAAAGGCACAGACAAAAATACGCAGGAGCATGTCCTCTCTAGCTTGCATTGGTAGAACACACACATGGGAAGAGACCTAACTAAATGCCTTACTACAATCAGGGACTCTTAACTTGAGGTCCATGAAATTGTTGGGCTTTTTTTTTTTAACATATTTTGATAACTATATTTCAATATAGTTATATATTTAACTTTATGATTCTAAGGATTCATGGCTCTATGACACGCAAAAAGTGAAGAATCCTTAAAAAATTGAGAATATTTGATTTCTTCCACGCCTGAGACCAAGCAGACAAAAACCAAAACAATCTACAATTAATAGGTAAGTATTAAGAGAGCTGCCTGAGTCTCAGAGAGGTTCAGGGATTTGCTCATGGTCACACAGCTGGTAAAGGTCCAAGGCAGGACTGGAGGCCCCTCCTCCTGATGCCAGATTCAATGCTCTATTCTATGTCTATTTTTGCTAAAGATCTCTCTACTTTTTTCTCTTCAATTTAAGGGTTTGGCCTATATTTGGACAAATACATTAAATGAAGGAGACAATGACAAAGGAAGACTGATTAAAACAGGAAGGAAAACCTAACAGGATGGGAGTTCAGGCAGGAATGGGGATAAGGAAGGGTCTCGGTCAAGCCTCGACAACTTTCATGTCAGAGGACCTAAAGAATTGTTAGTTATTCTTAAGAAAATCTTCGATGGCTAAAGTAAGTACCTGAAAACTGGGAAAAGGCAAATCCAGCACGCACATTTGGGAGGATAACTGAAATTAGGCACCAGGTTAATTGAAAGTCTTGTAACTTTGAACTCTTGATGGGCTAAAACACAGGGTTTAAAATATTCATAAGATGATTTATGGGATTGGTGAGGAGCTAGACAAATGATTCACATAAAAACAGATTCCAGCGGGGTTCAGTGATCTGCAAACAAGATGAGTTAACAGTCTGACATGGCCGTCAAAAAAGCCGATGCCATCTCACGCTCCACCCCCTTACTCTGCCCTCATCTGGCAGGCCACATTCAGGTCTGGGAGTTGCCCCTTAGGAAGGACGCTCATTGGCAGAAGCAGATGACCAGGCTAGAGGGAATTAGAAGCCATGCCCCAAGATCAGTTAGAGGAACTGAAGATGTTTGGCATGCTGGAAGTCTTCTTTTGTCCAGGTTAAAGAGTTCTTTTAAAAAAAAAAGAAAAAGAAAAAGTTCCTTTCAAATATTTGAACAGCTATTTTGTGAAGACCTGTTTTTCTTGGCTCTGGAGGGCAGTCCTAGGAGCAACAAATGGAAACTGCAGAAAGAAAGATTTCAACACAAAATAAAGAAGAAAATTTCCTAACAACTGGAGTTGGCCAAAAAAAGGACAACGTACTACCTTGGAAAGCAGGAAAGAAGACCTTCCAACGAGGAAGGTCTTCAAGCAAAGGCTGGTTGACCACTTGTTGGGGAGATGGTAGAAAGGATTAAATATTCAAGCATGGATTGGGTCAGATGGTCTCTAAAGTCCCATTCAATTGTGAAATTCTAGGATTCTCTGACAGATCAAGGATCAAGCAAAGAGAAGGTAACATTTAATGGGGAGGCACAACATGTATAAGAATAATAAATGGGGACTGACTACAGGCTGAATATACAGGTATCCCCAAACATAGACCACATCACTAAAATAAGATTTAAAAAACCATATATATACATATATCTGTGTGTATAATATTTATCTATGTCTATACACAGACTTAAAAGTAACACTAGCCTATACACGTACATACATAGATACATATATGTGTATGTCATATAAATTATATATAACTGTTATTTTGTTACATATCAATTATATATGTACACACATAGAAATTTTGAATAAATTAGATTTTTTTTGTAGAGAGAGCATGCTGTATATTCTAACCAGTATAGTTATCTCTGTCTTGGTCCCATGTTTGTGCAATAATTTCAATTGATTAAACATTTATCGATTCCCTTCTGAGAGCGCAACACCAAGCTGAGGGAGACACAAAATATTTAATGAAAGCAGTCCCTGCTCTCATAGTGCTTCCAGTCTAGTTCTCATACACATAATATAAACATATAATAATAAATCATACATGCATGAGAGAGATGCCAAGAGAGGTCTAAGGGCTTAGGTGGTTACTAACTTCAAAGAAGAGGTGGCATTTGAATTGGGCTTTATAGGATAAGTAAATATTCAATAAGTGAAGCTGAATGGAGAAAATATTGCAGGCTAAGGGTGAGCAAAGGCACAGAAAAAGGGTGTAGGCGTGGGATAGAGAATAGTCCAAGATGACTGGAACATATGCTACACGGAGGGTAATAACCTAAAATAATACTAAAACAGGTCAAGTGGGAAGCTTTGAAAGCCAGGCAAAGGAATCTGAATTCTGTTCATTAGGCAGTAGCAGACTACCAAAGGTTTTGCACAGGAGACTGAAAAGAGCCAAATTCTGCCTAAGGAAGAATACTGTGACAACAGACTTTATGGGGGACAGAGATTGGTGGTGAATATCTGTTAGGAGGCCACTGCAATAATTCAGGGGGGTTTGTGATGAGAGTCTGAACCAGGACCAGCAAGGAGGAGATGTGAGAGATACTGCGGACATAGAGTTTGAGTTGAGAGATATTATAGAAGACCTGGTGCCTGCAGACATGAGAAGTAAGGGAGAGCAGGGAAAATCAAAGATAAAACCAAGATTGAAAATGGTAATGGATTGGTGTGCCACCGACCCCCACAATGAAGTCAGAGGGATGAGCAGGTTTAGGAGGAAAGATATTAAGCTAAGTTTGGGGCACACTGAACTGAATGAAGTTCCAGGGAGGCAACCTCAGGCACTTAATGAAAAAAATTCTGCCTGATAAAGAAGAAGACAGCAGAAAAAGATCTGGAGATCAGAGTGGACTTCTAGAAACCAGAGAGATGATGTCAACACAACAGTGGAATAAATCTAAAGGTATAAAGTGGGATATCCAAGAGCTCCTGTCATGTTTAACATGGAATCCTCACAAGCCTACAGGCCTAGTTGCCAAAAACCAACCCATGGTTGTGAAGAAGTGCCCTGCTCTCTCCCCCCTCACTTGCTCTCACACTCCTGAAGTGGGGGCCTCTATGATTGGCACAAACCCACCTACACTGAGACCTTTGGGAACAAGTCTCTAAGCGGCCTTGTCAGTATTTCAAAGGTAGGGACTAGACATGGGATCTCACTGGTTTAAGACACTCCCTCAACCAATGCAGATCAGCATCTTTTCCTCAACATACAGTATGAAATAGTTACCTAGGACACAGAGACATAAAGTGACTTACTCTGGATCGCACAGCCAGTCTATGTCACAGGCAGGACCTGAACCCAGGACTCCCTGGTTTTGAGGCCTGCTCTCTACACTCTTCCACCATACCAGTGATATTTCACAAGATCCCTAATTTGGATGTCGTAGATGCTCCCTCTAACAATACCAGTTACAACTCCATGCCATCTTCATGCATGGCTATGGCCAGAAAATTCATCACCCTTTGCTAGCCTGCTGTCACAGACTGGGCTCTCCAAAGTTGGCCAGGTCGATCTCTGACCACAGATATACAATCTGTTGCTAGGCCTGTCCTTGATGACTTTCCAGTGTAGCAGCATCTTCCAGAACTTCTGACTGAACAGACAGGGCCTTTAAGGACCCAGGACTACTTCCATGCCATGATAAGAGATCCAAGGAGAAACCAGCAACAAAGGGGCCACTTAAGCTTCTTCTTCTTGCTGATGTTCTGCATCTGTTGCCTGGTCTCTTTCAGCCCAAATGCCAGATCGTTACTGCCAAACTATTTTAACTTCAGTCCTGGCTCTAATCTCTAAAATCTGATGAGTTCTCCCTGCCATCTTCAGACTTCACTGGACTCTTAATTCTCTTAATCTGCTCTGAATTAATAGTTGTTGCTACCACTCTCCATCTGGGTATCCAGATTCCCAGTCATCTGGACTTTCTCCTTAGGATGCCCCCTGTGATGTCATCACCCAAGCATTAAAAATGTAGAGGGATGATGCCTATTGAAAACTGGGCCGTCTTGTCACCATCCATCCTAATCCCAAGGATGTACCTTAGCGGTCACTGAGTCCAGCTCCCATCGTTCTGCAGATGCTCAGAGATGAGATTTGCCTGAGTCACACAACTATGAATATTCTGAGTCAGTACTTAAACCAGATCTACTCACTCCAAGTCACTGTATAATGCTGCTTCTCAATCTTAGTCCTGAGGCCACCCTGGTGGGTGAGGATGATCTCAAGATGAGAACCAACCTTGTCCCTAAGCCCTGTCCTCAAGACCAAACATGTTCAATTCTGGAAAGAGCACTGGACCACTGGTTTCCATTGTATGCGCCATCAAATCTGACTGATGCACCAGTTAGTTTTCCTGACCTGCTTTCCCCGACCCCCTTTTATTCTATGTTACAAGCAGTGGCCCTCTGGGGAGTGATATATTTGGAAAATGAAGGTGATACCCTCTGACAGAGAAGTGACAGACTCAAGTTGCAGACTGAGACTTATAGTTGGGGTCGCAAACAATGTGAGAATTCGTTTTGCCTAACAATGTGTATTTGTTACAAGGGCTCTGTTTTTCTTACTTTAAAAGAAAAGCAAGTTGTACATAACACAGCTTTCGTGTACAATCCTCTTTCTGTTCCATTGTGTATGTGAAAACACCCATTTTATTTGCTGTTTGTTACACTCAGAACACAAATTTTTTAAAAAGAAAACAAATGGGGGCAGCTGGGTGGAGTAGTGAATAGAGCACCGGCCCTGGAGTTAGGAGGATCTGAGTTCAAATCTCACCTCAGACACCTAACACTTACTAGCTGTATGACCTTGGGCAAGTCACTTAACCCCAATTGCCCTGCCTTCCCCCCTCCAAAAAATCAAAACAACAACAAAAAAGAATTATTCTTTCTAATACTGGTATTGAAGACTTCCTTGATTCAAATGGATAAGCACTAATAAAGCATGAGCACTGATGATATACAAGGTAGTGATTGTATTCAATACCTGACCTCCAGAAACAGATAATGTGAGATGAGAAAGTAAACAGTAAATATATAACTATATTCATAAGAGAAGTGTGGTCAAAACGTTAAGAGAAATTTGAAGCAGAAGAGACTGTTTTCATTAAAGAAAGGGGAGGGGTGGGGCAAGAATTACAGAGGACTCCATTCATTCATAGATGAGCGGATGAGATGGCATCTGGTCACAGAAAAGAGATGGCAGAACATGATCAGGAATAGAGAGTTGCCCAGCTTGGCTCGAATGTGGAGCACATTCAATGTACTGACAGGAGAGCAGGCTGCAAAGGTAGGTGTAGGGAGCCCCAGACACCAAGATCGGGCATTTATATTTTATTCCCTAGGCAATGGGGAGTCAATGAAGTGTTGTGTTGTGTTTTGTTTTAGGAGGGGAATAACAAGGAGGGGAGTAACAAGATGTGAATGGTGCATTAGGAAGATTACTCAGAGAGTGGTAAACTACAGAGGGGAGGGAATGGAGGCATGAAGACAAGTTAGGAAGCTATTCTACGTCTAGACAATTTGGCCTAGACACCCCACTGCTAGGCACATACCCCAAGGGGGTCAAAGACAGAAAGAAATGGCTCACATACAACAGACTATTCAAGGCAGCATTTTTTCCCCCAACACTTTAATTTATTTTATTTACTTTTGGTTTACAAGATTCAATTCCACAATCCCCTGAGTTTCAGACTTTCTCCCCTCCCTCCCCCGCCCATGGTGGCATGCAGTCATGTATAGGATCTGCAAATACTTTCACATTGTACAATAGTTTGGTTATATAGAAGGGTTGAAACCAATGAGTGATCACTGGGAAAAAAAAGCAAAACCAGACATGAAAGGGAACGATAGCGTGTTTTGCTTCAGTCTCCATTTAAACTCTAGTCTTTCTAGATCTTTCTCTGAGTTTAGATATCTCCTTCGATCCTGAGGCTTGTAGAGTTGTCTTTTAGCTGTGTGTTGTTGAGGATAATCCAGTTTATCAAGGTTGGTCATCATATGTATG
>JAQQSU010019390.1:0-10271 GCA_028627135.1 Pseudochirops cupreus
GGCGCCACAGGCTCCACGTGATCACATTCAGCCTATTAGGGAACAGAGTATACTTTCAAATATCCAAGGGTCCTCAGGGTCACATAGCCACTTTAGCAAAGGGCCTAGGGGCAGGGAAGATCTTCAGATTCCCATAACAGGGACAAAGGGAAAGAGTCTGGAAGTTAAAGCTTTAAAATCAAATGTTACATTATTATTATTATTCACATGAAACTGGGAAGTAAGATATATAGGCACTGGGGTAGGGAAATCCATCTTGCCCGAATGGAAAGTCAGAGGGATGATGGGGAAGGATATAGGAGAGAGCAGATTGGGGAAGAGGGTATACAGTGGGATCACTTTTTTGGGGGTAGTGGGAAGGGGAAAGATGGGGAGAAAATTTGTAACTCAAAATCTTGTGGAAATGAGTGATGTAAACTACAAATAAAATTTAATTTCGAAAAATAAAGAAACTATTTTTAAATGAAGAAAAGAAGGAGTCTAGCAAATTTCTTTTAAGACAGATGCTACCTAAACTGAGAAGAAAACAAAGAAACAAAATTATAGCCCAATTTCTATATTCAGTAATGATGCAAAAAATTAAATAAAATACCAACTAGGATATTAGAGCAATATTCTATAAAGACATGCACTAATGACAGGTAGGCTTTATACAAAGAATGCAGGGCTTGTTCAATATTAAGAAAACTATCACCATAATTGACCATATCAATAACAAGATAACAACAATTATCTTTATCTCAAAAGATTAAAAAAAATCTCTTGACTAAGTATTATTATTCTTTTTAAAAAACTACAAGAAAAAGCATAAAAGTTAGTATAGTGTTACTTAAAATATGTACTATCTATCTAAAACCATCAGCAAACATTATTTTTAATGGAGGTAACTTAGAAGCCATTTAATAACATCAGGAGTGAAGCAAGAACATCCTTTATTACCACTATGATTCAAGATTTCTTTAGGAATGCTAACTGCAGGAATAAGACGATCAAGAAATTCAAGGAATTTGAATAGACGATGAGGAATCAAAACTGTCATTCTTTATAGGTGATATGATGGCATACTTAGAGAATCTTAGAGATTCAATTAAAACACTTACTGTAATAATTAAGAACTTTAGAAAAATTTCAGGATATAAAATAAACCCATATAGATAATCAGCAATTTCATATATTACCAAAAAAGTCCAGCAGTAAATGATAGAAAGAGAAATTCTTTTTAAAATAACTGCAGACAACAACAACAACAACAAAAATATTTGGGAGTCTACCTGTTAAGATAAATCTAATAACTATATGAACATAATTATAAAGTATTTTGACACAAATAAAGAGAGCTGCAAACAACTGGAGAAATATTACTTGTTCATGGTTAGGCTGACTCAATATAATAAAAAATGTCCATTCTAATAAATTTAATTTATTTATTAAGTGTCATACATACCAATTAAACTATGAAAGAACTATTCTAAAGAGCCAGAAAAAATAATAATAAAATTCTTCTAGAAGAACAAAAGATTGAAAATACAAGAAAGACAATGAAAAATAAAAGTGAAAGAAGGAAGCCTTGTAGTACCAGATGTCAAATTGTATTACAAAGCCAAATTACAAATAATTTGGTACTGGCTAAGAAATAGGGTTGCAGATGAGAGAAATAGATTAGATACTAAGTACAGCAGTAAATAACCAGAGTAATCTAGAGATTGGTAAAACCAAAGATCCAAGGTTTTGTAACAAGAACTCATTATTTGACAAAATAATAGGGAAACTGGAAAGCAGTTTAGAAGAAACTAGATATAGGCCAATACCATTCACTGTATACCAAGATAAGGTCAAAATGAATACATGACTTAGACATTAAAGATAATGCCGTAAGCAAATTAGGGGAGAATGTAAAATTTTGTCTGTAGCATCGATGCATAACGGAAGAATCTATGGCCAAACAAGAGGATCATAAGAAACAACATGGACAATTTTAATTACATTGGATTTAAAAAAAAAAACATATTTTCCCGCAAATAAAATGAATGTAGCAAAGATAAGAAGGAAAGTAGGAAATGGGGAGATTTTACAAGATTCTTTGATAAAAGTCCATTTCTCAAAGATATAGGAAACTATGTTAAATTCATAGTTTATAAATGGTCCAATGATATGAACAGGTAGTTTTCAGAAGAAAAAATAAAAGATTTCTGTAGTTATATTAAAAATGCTCTAAATCATTATTGATTTGAGTAATGAACATTAAAATAATTCTCAGGAACCATTTCATACCTGTCAGTTTGGCTAATATGGCAGAAAAGCAAAATAACAAATGTTGGAGGAGAGGTGGGGAAAAAAATTGAAAACTAATGCACTGTTGGTAGAGTTGGGAAATGATCCAACCATTCTGGAGAACAATTTGGCACTAAACCTAAAGGGCTATGAAATGGTGCATAGTGTTTGACAAAGCAATACTGTTATTAGATTTCTATCTGAAAGAGATAAAAGAAAAACGGTAAGGATATACATGTTCAAAAATATTTATAGCAGCTCTTACATGTGGTACAAAGATTTACAAAATAAGAACATGCCTATGAATTGAGGAATGGCTAAAACACCATAGTAATATGTTGTGAGGGAAGACTATTGTGCTGTAAGTAATGATGAGCTGGAAGGTTTAAGAAAAAACTTGTGAAAAAAAAATTATATGAATTCATGCAAAGTGAAGTGAATAGAACCAAGACAGTATTGTACACAGTGACAGTAATAGTGTAAGATGACCAATTATGCAAGATGACCAATACAATGATCTAAGTTTATTTGGGGTGACTTAGGATGAAAACTGCTGTCCATATTCAGAGAAAGAATAGCTGTAGTCTGAAGGTAGAGTGAAGCATATTTTTCTACTTTATTTTTCTTGCTTTTTTTTTTTTACAACAACTTATATGGCAATATTTTTTTCATCTGGTCACATATGTAGTTCAGGTCACATTTCTTGTGTATCCAATATTTGAAGGAGGGGTAAGATGGAGGGAGGGAATTTGGAAGTCCAAAAAAAATTAAATGAATGTTAAAATATTTTCCAATTTTATCCTTTATTTTATTTTTCCCAATAACATGTAAAAACAACTTGGACATTCTTTTTCTTTTTCAAATTGTTCAGTTCCAAATTCTCTCCCTCCCTCCTCCCCACCTCCTTATTGAGAAGGGAAGCAATTAGGTATAGGTGAAGGCATGCAAAACATCTTTTCATGTAAAGTCATTCTGTGAAAGAAAACAGACAAAAGAAAAAGAAAATAAGCAAAATAAAGAAAAAAAGTGTACTTGATCTGAATTCAGGCTCTACCAGTTCTTTCTCCTGAGGTGCACACCACTTTTCATCGTAAGTCCTACAGAATTGTCTTAGATGGCTGATATTAGCTAAGTTATTTATAGCAGATCATCATACACTATAATTGTTATTGTGTACAATGTTCTTCTGGTTCTGCTCACTTCACTCAGCATCAGTTCGTGTAAGTCATTCCATGTTTTCCTGAAAACATCCTGCTCATCATTTCTTTGTTTAAAAAAATAATTTATAGTTTTCAACATTCACTTCCACAAGATTTAGAGTTCCAAATTGTCTCCACGTCTCTCCACTACCCCCAACCCAAGACAACATGCGTTCTTATTACCTCTTTCCTCAATCTGTCCTCCTTCCTTCTGTTCCCCCCCCCCAAAGAAAAATACAATATATGTAGCAGAGGTAAACTTGACAAGTCTACTCAGTAATGGATTTGGCTATATTGTGAATGAGAAGTCAAGGTTGACATTGAGATTTTGAACCTTGATGACTATAAGTATGGTTTTGCTTTCAGAAATGGAGAGGAATGCATTTGGGATGGAAGATAATTAGTTTTGGAACATTTTGAGTTTGAGATGCTTATAGGACATCCAGTTCAAAATGTCCTTGCTTATTACTGTGAAGTGAATAAAAGATTTTTATGAGCAAGATGGACCTTTTTCACACTGATAGATCCAGGTAATTATTCCTATCTATATTAAATCTATTCTGCTGCATTTCAGTCATCTCTCTGAAAAAACAATAGGTTCTTAAAATTATATCCTACCTTGCAAGATATTTTACTTTATCCTCTTCATCCAAAAAATCTAGGAGAAAGAGGGATTGTGTCTGCCTCTCTGTGTGTTTATGTGTAGAAAGCAAAATAGAAAGTCTCTAATTAATAGATCAATTTTCTTTTTGTGTTACTGCCTCCCAGACCTGAAATGCATTCCATCCTTACCTCCATTTTTCATAAATTTTAATCTCTTTTAATATCCAGTTCATCTGCAACCTTCTTTATCAAGACTTTTCCAATCATTCCACCTTCAAGTATCATTTCCCAAAGCCACTTTATATCACTTTCGCATATACCTATAAAGGTAGATGCTATCTCCTTCAGCGTCACCATTAGCTCCTTTTGGCAGAGAATGTTTGCACATTTATGTTTGTCTCCCAACAACCAAAAATGATACATAGGATGCATTTAATTTTTATTTATCTATTGCCAATGAGATATTTATTATAACTTATTGGAATATTGTTAAACATTTTTCGTAAACCATCATCCGTTACTATGAAAAGATTGAAGAAAAACATCTAGTTCAACAAACTTTATTGTGAAGTGGCTTTTCAAAGCTTGAGATTTCTATTCTGTGTCCTATTAACTGATGTCATAAGGAAAAGCCTCTCTACCCCTTATATGTGGGTACACATCTACCACATGGAACTTTGTCCTTAGAACATTAGCAGGATGAAACAGAATTCATTTTGCCTAAGCACTGGCAATCTAATTGAAGTTATCTATCTATCTATCTATCTATCTATCTATCTATCTATCTATCTATCTATCTAATTTTGCTTTTACTTGATATGACTCATACTAATTACAGCCTGGTGTTAATAAATCAGAACCCCACTGGATGTGAGACCATTCACCATAGCAAGACGAGCTCTGATTTAAATTTCCATGGATTATAAATTCAAAGTGACCTTGCTGCTTCAAAATATCTTTTAAGCTTTCTTCTAATCAGAGTTGTCACTTTGAACCTGCAGGATGCAAAAGGAATTTCTGTACACTAAATAACATATGCCCACTGTCAGCAGGTTACTTACTCTAGCTTGTTAGCTCTTGCTTAAGAAAGGCACTATCATCAATTTTAAACCATAATAAAGATCACAAATTAAAATGAATACCACAGTCCAGAAGGAGTCTGTAATAAGTTATGTCCCCATATTACTAAATTGTACTGTAAGTCTTTGGGTTGATCATTCACAAGGATGGGGGGGGGGGATTTGGGATTGAGGACTGAGAAAACAGAAGTACTCTTCTAGTAGTTTATTTGAAAAGCCAAATTGAGTGAGAGCCTTGAAAGTAGAAGCTATATATTCTATTTGGTTTGGAGTGCCCTGCAAACATTGAATACTTTAACCCCATTAACAAAGTCAGTCCATCTGTGTCTAAACACGGCCAACCATAACTTAGTTTGCCTGCAGCAGATATTATTTTCAATTGGTTTTGATCATTTTACTTCTTATTTCTTATAGTAGCTATATCATGGTTGCTTAACCTGATTACATTCACATACAAGGGAAGAGGCATAGTAAAAATGCCAGCCTATAGAATTCCAGTCTATACCTCAATAGGAAATGAGTATTATATTAAAAGCACATTATTAAGCTAATTTCCTCTCTCTTTCATTTCACCACCAATGGATCATATGACTCAGAAAGACATGGGAAGATGATGGTAGGAGAGAAAGGTCAGTTTAATTCATTTCTTTGCATCAATCTAAGAGTAGAGGCTGTGCAACTCCCTTATCAATAGGTGGTAAGAAAAAGTATAGCACATGTGAATTAGATTGATACAAGTAGGCAATTTTCTTTCAAATCAGGTCTTTTTTAAAATTTAATTTATTTTTAATTTTCAACATTCACTCCCATAATATTTAAAATTTTCTCCACCTCCCTCCCTTTGCCCATCCTCAAGATTGTGTGTGATCCTATATAGGCTCTACATATACATTCTTATTAAACATATTTTCACATTAGTCATGTTGTACAGAAGAATTAGAATGAATGGGAGAAATCATTAGAATGAAAAACAAAACAAAACAAAACAAAATAGAGAAAGAGAACAAATAGTATGCTTTGATCTGCATTCATACTCCATAGTTATTTCTTTTTTTTTTTTGGAGGGCAGTTGGGGTTAAGTGACTTGCCCAAGGTAACACAGCTAGTAAGTATTAAGTGTCTGAGATCAGATTTGAACTCAGGTTCTCCCGACTCCAGGGCTGGTGCTCTATTCACTGTGGAGAATATTCTCTATTCACTCTATTAACTATGGAGAGGGATAGCCATCCCTCTCCATAGTTCTTTCTCTTAATGTGGATGGCGTTTTCCATTATCAGGCTTTTCAAGTTCTTTTAGGTCCTTGAATTGCTGAAAAGAGTTAAGTCTATCCAAGTCATTCATCACATAATGTGGCTATCACAGCATATCATATTGTCCTGCTTCTGCTCACCTCAGTCAGCATCAGTTCATATTTGGCATTCCAGGTTTTTCTGAAGTCTATCTGTCCATCATTCCTTATAGCACAGTAGTATTCCATTACATTAATATACCAGAACTTGTTCAGTCATCCCCAGTAGATGGGCATCCCCTCCTCAATTTCCAGTTCTTGGCCACCACAAAAAGAGCTGCTATAAATATTTTTGTACATGTAGGTCCTTTGTCCATTTTTAAAGATCTCTTTGGGATATAGCCCTAGAAGCAATATTGCTGGGCCAAGGAGTATGCACATTTTTATAGCCCTTTGGGCATAGTTCCAGATTCCTCTCCAGAATGACTGGATCAGTTCACCACTCCACCAGCAAGGAATTTGCATTCCAAATTTTCCACATCTTCTCCAGCATTTATTGTTTTCCTTTTTTTGTCATGTTAGAAAATATAATAGGTGTGATGTGGTACCTCAGTCTTGTTTTGCTTTGATTTCTCTAATCAATAGCAACTTAGATTACAAATGAGTATAGAAAGTTTAATTTCCTCCTCTGAAAACTTCATGTTCATACCCATTGACCATATATCAATTGGGGAATGACTTGTATTATTGGAAATTTGATTCAGTTCACTATTTATTTTAGGAATGAGTCCTTTATCAGAGAAACTGGTTGCAAAAATTCGTTCCAAATTTTCTGCTTCCCTCTTAATCCTAATCCAACTGCATTGACTTTGTGCAAAAAGCATTTCAATTTAATGCAACCAAACTATCCATTTTGCATTTCTTAATGTTCTCTGTCTTTTATTTGGTCATAAATTCCTTAATTATTCATAAATCTGACAGATAAACTGTTCCTTGTTCTCTGAATTTGCTTACAGTATCAGCCTTTCTATTTAAATCAAGGATGTCTGCTCTCACCCCTCTTATTCAATCTGGTGCTTGAAATGTTAGCAGTAGCATTTAGAGAAGAAAAAGAAATCAAAGGAATCAAATTAGGCAAAGAAGAGGCTAAGCTATCACTCTTTGTAGATGATATGATGATATACTGGGAGAATCCTAGAGAATCAAGTTAAAAACATCTTGAGACAATAAATAAATTTAGCAAAGTTTCAGGCTATGAAATAAACCCACATAAATCCTCAGCATTCTGACACATTTCTAATGAAGTCCAACAGCATGAAATAGTAAGAGAAACCCCATTTAAAGTTACTGTAGACATTACAAAATATCTGAGAGTCTACCTGCCAAAACAAACCCAGTACCTATATGAACACAACTACAAAACACTTTTCACACAAATAAAACCAGATCTAACTAATTAGAAAAACATCAGTTGCTCATGGCTGGGTTGAGTTAATATAATAAAAATGACAACTTTGCCTAAATTAAATTATACATTTAGTGCCATACCAATCAATCTACTAAAAAATTTTTATATAGACATAGAAAAAATAGTGACAAAATTCATTTCAAAGAACAAAAGATCCAGAATATCAAGGCAATTAATGAAAAGAAATGTTAGGGAAGATACCATAGCCATACCAGATTTTAATCTGTATTATAAAGCAGCAGTCATCAAAATTACTTGGTACCGGCTGAGGAATAGAGCAGTGGATCAATGGAATAGACCAGGTACAAAAGACTCGGTAGTCAAGGATTATAGTAATATATAGTTTGATAAACCCAAAGACCCCAGTTTTTGGGATAAGAATTCACTATTTGACAAAAACTGCTGGAAAAATTAAAATACAGTATGGCAGAAACTGGGTATAGACCATCATCTAATGCTGTACACCAAAATCAAGACTAAATGGGTACATGATCTAAGTATAAAGGCTGATACAGTAAGTAATCTGGGGAAGCAAGGAATAATTTACCTGTCAGATGAATGGAGTAGAAAAGACTTTATGACCAAAGTAGAGTGAGATGCCATTATAAAATGCAAAATGGATAATCTTGATTACATTAAATTGAAAAGTTTCTGTACAAACAAAGCCAATGTAACCAAGATTAAGAGGGAAGTAGGAAACTGGGAAATAATTTTTACAACCAGTGTCTCTGATAAAGGCCCCATTTCTAAAATATACAGGGAATTAAGTAAAGTCTATAAGAATATAAGTCATTTCCCAATTGATAAATGATCAAAGGATAAGGACAGGCAATTTTCAGAGGTAGATGTCTACCTCTGAATCTACAAGCATATGAAAAAGATATCTACAAGCATATGAAAAAATTCTCTAAATCACTATTGATTTCAGAAATGCTTGGGTGATTCTGCTTTATAAAACAATTTAAGATCTGATATGGCTAGGTCACCTTCTTTAGAATTTGTTTTCATTGATTCCCTCATTTTTACGGAGACTTTGTTCTTCTAAATGAATTTTTTTTATTATTTTTTCTAGCTCTATAAAATAACCTTTGGTAATTTTATTGGTATGGCCCTGAATAAGCAAATTAATTTAGGTAGAATTCAAATCAGTTCTTAAGAGCAGATCATTATTTGTTTTGAAGGATTACACACATTTATTTTCCCATGTAATAAATGTAAATACTAAATGTAATATTACATGTAAATGCAATACTACATTTTTCCAAATTACGTGTAAAACAATTTTTTAACTTAATTTTTTATTTATTTTTGTTCACATCATTCATTCCAACTACATTTTGAGCTACAAATTTTCTCCCTGTCTTTCCCCTACCTTCTACCCCAAAACAATGATCCCACTGTACACCCCCTCCCCCAATCTGTTCTCTCCTATAACCTCCCCCATCATCCCTCTTACTTTCCAGTAGAGCAAGATGGATCTCCCTACTCCAGTGCCTGTATATCTTATTTCATAGTTGCATGCACATAATAATAATAATAATTACTATTATTATAATTATACATATATATTAACATTTGATTTTAGACCTTTAAATTCTAGTTACTTTCCCCTCCTCCCTCATCAGTCACCCCCACTGGAAAGACAAGCAATTTAATACAGTCTGTATGTGTATTTACGCAAAACATCTACACAATGGACATGTTGTGAGACTGACTATATTTCCCTCCATCCTATCCCATCACCCACTTGTTCTATTCTCTACTTTGTCCCTGTCCCTTTAAAAAAGGGTGTGATTCTAACAACCCTCTCCCCCAACCTGCCCTCCACTCATCATCCCCCCTCCCATCTCCTTCCCCCCTACTCCCCTGTAGGGCAAGATACCCAATTTAGAGCTTATGTCGTTCCCTCCCTAAGTCAAATTCAATGAGAATAATGTTGACCCATTCCCTTTTGCCTTCCTGTTCTTCCCCTCCATTGTAACAGTTATCCCTTGCCTCTTCTATATGAGAATAATTAACCCCATTCTGTTTCTCCCTGTCTCCTCTCATTTTATTCCTCTTTCATCTCTCAATTTCACCTTTTAAATATAATATCTTCCTTTTTGATTGATTCTGTGCCCTCTGTGTATACCCATATACATATATACACACACTCATATATGTATACATACACATATATAACCTCATATATAGAAATATGTGTATGTATACATACATACACACACACATAGAAACACACACACATATGTGTATATATATATTTATATTTATATATATATATGTATAAACATATATATCAGTGGTTCTCAAACTGTGGGTTGTGATCCCTTTGGGGGTTGAACCACCATTTCACAGGCGTCAAAGGGGTCGCCTAATACCATCAGAAAACACATATTTCCAATGGTCTTAGGAATGTAGACACT
>JAQQSU010019391.1:0-10271 GCA_028627135.1 Pseudochirops cupreus
CTGATGGTAAATCAAGATTCGTGGTAGTTTGTTTCAGTGTTAGGTTAGAATTAGTAAATTATTTCCTTAATACTTCTTCCTGCAGCTTTCACCAACTGGGTGGAGATCAAGAGCAGTTGGCCGCACTATCTCCTTCCTAATAACCCTTCATATACTTGAAGACTATTATTAAGTTCCTCCCTCAGTCTTCTCCGCCTCAGGCTAAATAATCCTAGTTCTTTTAACCCTTTCTCATGGATCCTATTACTCAAACCTTTAATCACCTTTGTTGTGCTTTCCCCTCTGAACCCTCTCCAAGCTCTTCCCATCCCCCCTAAACTACAGAAATAGGAATTGCATCGAATATTCTCATCACACTCCCTAGATAGAGGGTTATGCAGGGGGTAGTGGGAATGTGGTGATTCGCCTTCCCCAGCCCTCACTGCATTAATTTCCTCCCAGTCAACACATTGGTCCCCTAGGGTAGAACCCCGATTCATTCTTTTTTTCACCAGACTCTTCAAGCTTCCCTTATTCTTAGGCTTCATGTCCCTAAACTTAGAATCCAGAGGCTTGAAGCCTCTCGTGGAAATGCTGAACTCTGGGGCAGATTCCGTGGTTTTGTACCTAATGTCCCCCAATTCTGTAATTTAGATCCTTAGGTGGGTCTCTGGCTTGATGTTCATGGACATTCTCTTTTTCCATAAATCAACCCTAAACAATTCACCTAAAACAAACAGAGCTTTCCTTTGCCTCTTTTAATATCGCAACCATATCAATGTGGCATGTGGCACGTTTTTTCAGCTGTCATCACTGCCTGGCCTGCTTTTCTAATTCAGATCTGGGTTCTACAACTTTCTGTCCATATGACCTCATTCAAGCTAATAAACCTCTGTGTATCTGAATTTCCATGTCTATAAAATGGGATTGGACTCAAGTGACCAAGTATTGTTTGGTTGTTTTTTCAGGGATGAATTATCACATATCATGATTTAGCTATCCCTTACCTACTAGAAATAGTCCTAGGTTCCCCCACCCAGTACCCAAAGGATAGGCCTGATGGTGGGAGAATTACATACTGTTTTCTACATGTTACAGACATAAATGTCTGTGTATAAAAATAGAGAGAGAGAGAGAGAAGGGAGGGGGGGGGGCATGTAATGCCACGCACAAGAAGATTCCCAAAAGAATGCTACTGTGAACAGCTTTTAAGGTTCAGATTACACAGTATAGTGAACACTCCATTTATTCCATTACAAATCAAGACAAACATTCACAATATATCACAATATAATATTCACAACACTACATCTTATCACAGAAAATCACAATATAGTGTTCATAACAGCTTAACATTAGAATGGCCACACAATTTTCACTACAATGGCCACAATATTTAGAACAAGGAATAAAAGAATAATCATCTGGTTTCCCTAAGGGGGAAACCCTCCTCACTTAATCATTCAATCAATTCACAATACAATAATCAATCTTCCACTCATGGGGCAATCATACATTAACTTAATCAGTCATTAATCTAACAATCAGTCACTAAATACAATCATTAGAAAATTACACAAACCCTCTACCCCTAGGTGTCCAGCAAACCTCAATTTCATCCAAGGGGAGGCCTTTTCTTCATCTTGACTTGGGGTGGTCTCTCTGATTCCCTGGATCCCCTTCCATGGTCCCAGCTCCTACCTGAATCCACCAAACAGTCACCTGGATTCAGGGGCAGACAGCTCCCAGGTCCTCATCCAGTCCTCCAAGGTAGACAGCTCCCAGATCCTTTTTCAGTCCCCTGGGCAGTCCCTGGTACACACTGAAGTTCACGGGGTCGGGCACATCTCAGATCCTTCACCACTTCTGTTGCTGTGAACTCAAGGATCAGCCAGGCCACAAACAAACAAAGTCTTATCCTGGTCATGCTTCTTCAGTCCTCCAGAAGTTCATCTGGCCCTAGGACCCAGTAGAAAACTCAGCCTTCCACACAGCAGCAGCAACACTGGCCTTCCAGGAGGCAGCAACAGCCACTTTGGCCTTCACCAGATTCTGGTCTCAAGAAAAACTCCAACTCAGTTCTCAGTCAGCTTCCAGATGCTAGGAGAGAAACTCTCTCTCTCTCTCTCAAGAAAACTCCAACTCACTTCTTCAGTCCAGCAGCCCAGCTCCCAGATGCTGGAACAATCCTGCTTCCTCCAACAGGAGCCACCAGGAGAAACATTTCAATTCTGTCTCTCTGTCTCTAGAACTCTTCTTATATACACACACACTGGCCTCCTGTCTCAGCCAACCCCCTTCTGCCACGTCAGCAACAGGGGAGTTCACGCCCTCTCAACAGGAGGCAGAGCTCACACCTTCCATACTTAGCCCTAAGTTACTAAGGGCTAAGTATTTGCTAAATTGATTGCTGTTGGGGGGGGGGGGGAGCATGGCAGAACTTGTTTACAGATAGATGATCAATAGATAGATAGATAGATAGATAGATAGATAGATAGAAACATAGATATTCCCATATCATTCTGACTGATTCCTAGGTACTTGGTAGTATATTCTAAGCCTAAGGCTAAGCCCTAGATCATTTTCCAGAATACTCATTCAAAGCTCCAGCAACCTGTTCCCTTTTGTATTATAGGTTTTTCTCTATAAGTCTAGTAGATAGAAAAATGGTCTTGAATTCAGGCAGACTTGGGTTCAATTCCTACCTCTACCATGTGACCATGGGAAAATCACTTCACCTCAGTGCCTCAGGCAACTAAGACTGTGAGTTACAGAAAAGTTACCTTGGCAGAGGGAGGGACAGTTGTTACCAGAAGTTCTATACCCCATTGAAATTACAGATCTTACCCTCAAAAAAAAAGTTGTACTATCCAACCCACAAGGGTATTGAAGAAAGTGCTTTTCAAGTTTTAAAAATCTTATATAAATATTGTTTTTATTATTAAATATCAGATGCCAGAAGGCATTTCTATAGCCAAAATGACGGTTCATGAGAAGTATGATCTGAGTGTAATCTGGGAGCCTTCTCTGGGCCTGTCATATTTAAATCATGTGAAATTGTAGACTTATTCATTCTGCCATGAAAGGTAGCAACCTCTCCCTTCTAACATACCCTAGAGGGAGGGATGGGGTCTGGAGGGAGGGAAGAGATGAAATCATCTCTCTCTTTGGGGGCCTATGTAATATTTTGTTGGAAGCCAAGAGTGGGAGATATTATCAATCCAATTTATATTTTCAAAGCTCTTCCCTCCACCCCCTGAGGGCACCATTTGGAGTTAACACAACCTAGGAATAGTAATAAGTTCAAAAAGAACATACTTAACTTTCCCTTTGGGTTTCAGAACTGGTTTGACTTTCAATAGAACAGGAAAGGAAATACTAAGGAAATCAGGGACTATACATAAAGCAAACATAGGGGGTTAAGATATAAACTATAACCTAAAAGAGATAAATTATTCTGGGATTAAGTGCAAAAGTGGCAAACTATAAGGAAGGAAAAGAAACAGGAATGCCACATGCCCAGGCAATAACATCAGAAAATATTTTGAGCAGTTACTTATATTCTGTAGAGTTCAAAATGATTTAGGCAGTCATGGCCTCTTTTTTTCTCCAGGAGTTTACTTCTTAATACAGAAATGGCAAAGTACTGAAAAATTTATCATGTTCTCTCTACTATCTTTACAAATCAGATGCTGGTACTCTGAGTCCTGAATGATTGGACTTTGATTTCTGTGTAGCCCAGAAATAGCTGTGTTTGACTGTCCAGGGCTGGGCACTCCTATTGTACCCCCTGGCACGTGGAGGCAGGAGGAGGAGTTCCTTATTGCCCAATGCAACTTCCAGACACTCCCTCTTTCACCATCACTCAGCAATCTCTTTTTTTGAGTTTGTTTGATCACATTGTCATCCTGTCGAGATTCTTTTTGCTGCCATTCTCCTATGACTTTAGCCAAATGATACCCAGTTTCCCCTCTACCTCACTCCTGCCACCTTTATTGGTTATTTCTAACATTCTGGTCTCATAGTTTAACTTCTTCCTCATATTTCAGAAGTTATGACCCCACTCTTCCTCACCCACCTGTAGGGGTGGCTTATTATTCCATTGCTGAGATACTGAACTCTGAAACTCCCCAACTTTGATCACAATCACCTGTGAACCTCTACCACCACTAGCTTACACCTTGTGAAACTGCTCTTCATTTTTATCTTTGGTTCTTTGACCCCTCCTTGTTCTGCTACCACAATATGATTTCAGACCCTTCCATTCTAAACCTTGACCCACTCATTGGTAAACATTTCAATAGGTATTATTCTCTACCCTTGAATCCCTTCCTGTCTCCTCTGTGAGTTTGCCCCTTCTATCACCTGCTCTTTCCCAAATTTTCATTTTCTATCTGTCCAACAGCTCTTTTACTTCTTGCAAATCTGTCCAAATCTCCTCCATTCTGAAACCTTCCCTTGATCCCACCATCCCCTCAAGCTATTGTCCTACATCTCCCTCACTGCCAAACACAGAAAAGATTGTACTGATTGTCTCCACTTTCATACAATCCACTCTTGTCTCATCTACTTGCAATCTTGTTTCCAAACTCACCACTCAATTGAAATGGCTTTCTTAAAGTTTATCAATAATCTCCTAATTTCCACATGTAATGATCTTCTCTCAGTCTTTATCCTGTTTCCCCCCTTCCTCTACACACTCTCCCTTCAATGGTTTCTCATGATATTGCTCTCTGCTAGCTTCTTCTACTTATCCGACCATTTTTACTCAATCTCCATTGCTGAGACATTTTTTGTCTTATCTCCTATGAGTGAGTATATTCCAGGGCTCTGTTCTGAGCCCTCTTTCTTTATCTTTCTACATTTTCTCTTAGTGATATCAGCTGCCATGTCATACCTCAATCCAGAGCTCTAGTACCCTATCACAACCAGTGACCTATCAGACATCTTCATTTTAATGTCTTGTCGTTTTCTCAAAATAGAACTTAGTGTGAACTGATCCAGCCATTCTGGAGAGCAATTTGGAATGCCCACAGGGTAATCAAACTGTACAAACCCTCTGATCCAGCAAAACCACTACTAGGACTGTATCCCAAAGAAATCATAAAAAAGACAAAAGGACCTACATGTACAAAAATATTTGTAGCAGCTCTTTTCATGGTGGCTAAGAACTAGAAATTGAGAGGATATCCATTAATTGGAGAATGACTGGACAAGTTGAGGTATATGAATTTGTGCTATAAGAAATGAAGAACAGGCAGATTTCAGAAAAACCTGGAAAAACTTACTTGAATTGATACAAAGTGAAGTGAGCAGAACCAGGAAAACATTGTACACACTAGCAGCAACATTGTGCAATAATCAACTATGACTTAACTCTACTCAACAATATAATGATCCAAGACAATTCTAAAAGATTATGGAAAATGCTATCCATATCCAGAGAAAGAACTGATAGTCTCTGAATGCAGATCAAAGAAGACTATTTTCACTTTCTTTATATTTTTGTGAAGGGTCCTTTTGCAAACTATAATTTTATTTTTTGGAATCTTACTTCTTTTACAACATGACTAATTGGGAAATATGTTTTACATGATTGCGCATATATCAAAGTACTTAGCATCTTAAGGAAGGGGGAGGGAAAGGAAGGAGGGAGAAAATTTGGAACTCAAAATTTTATAAAAAAGCAATGTTAAAAATGTCTTTGCATGTAATTGGAAAAAATAAAATACCATTAAAAATAATCAAAGACTCAAAATGGAGTTCATTATCTTTTCTAAAAAAAAAAAGAAAGAAAACCCAACAACAACAACAAACCATATTTCTTCCTAGTCTTCCTATTGTTATTAAAAGCTCTGTTATCTTTCCTGCAAAACAGCTTTGAAATCTTGGAGTCACCCTCAAGTATTCATTCCCTCTGATATCTAATCAATTAGATATAATCAATTGGCATCTAATCAATGAAAAGTCATTGATTCTATCTCCATGATATATCTTGCATCTGGACCCTTATTATCTATCACTCTCACATCCACTATCCTAGTCCAGACCCCTGTTACTCCTTACTTGGACTATGGCCTCATCATCTAAACAGCCCTCCTAAATTCCAAGTCATCTACTTGAGCCGGCAGGAAAAAATTACTTTTTCCATTTGAGACACCCACCACTGCGGATGAGAGGCCAGGCAAGCTGAGCAGTGGAGTGATTTAGTGGTCACTGATGTCACATACCATAGTGACCTTTGTGAAAACCCTCCAGAGAAAGAAAGGGCAACTGTTTTCCAGTTGTGTCCAACTCTTCATGATCCCATTTGGGTTTTTCTTGGCAAAGACACTGGAGTGCTTTGCCACTTCCTTCTCTAGCTCATTTTGCAAATGAGAAAACAGAATCAAACAGGGTTAATTGACTTGCCCACAGTCACACAGCTAGTAAGTATCTGAGGCTGGATTTGAACTCATGAAGATAAGTCTTCCTAACTCCAGGCCTGGCACTCAATCCACTATATCACCTAACTGCCCCAGACATCAGTGCCCTATGTTTCCAGAGTTATGAGTTGCAGATACTATGTATGCTTCCTATACTAACATTGTACTTCAAGCTCATTTCCATTCTTCCCCTCATAGACTCTGTATATTTGTAGGAAATTGTGTCCCTGGTTTGGGAAGAAATGTTTTATGATTACTCTTCTTGTTATGCCATTTGAGTAAATGCCTTTGCTAAAGAAATGAATCTACTTGTTGATTGTTACAGTAAATATACCAGTGGGGACTCATGGTCTACAGATTAGGAAAATAGTCACCCAAAGGGTTACCCCTCGAGCCCTGGAAATACTAGGAGCTTCCTCTCTGAGGACACTACATGCCAGTGCCAGTGAGGATGAGACAAATAAGCTCAGAAGTAGTGCTATGTTCCAAATGAATACTAGCAGTGAGGGGAAGGTGGAAAGTAGGGGCAGAGGGATTATCAGGAGAGGCTTCATATAGAAGGGAATGCTAATGCTACCTTGTGAAGGAAGAGGATTCTATGAGGTGGAGGTGAGAAGGGAGAGCAATATAGTCATGGGGGAAGGCAGAACAAGGACACAGAGAAGGGAGATGGAGTACCATGGGTAAGGAAAAGAAAGAAGGCCATTTTGGCTGTACCACAGTATGCAGGAAGGGGAGTAATATAAAATCAAGTTCCTTCCTTTCTTCTTCTCTCCCTCTCTCACCTCCTTCCTTTCTTCTTTCCTTCCTTCTTTCTTTCCTTCCTTTCTTCTCTCCCTCCTTCCTTCCCTCCTTTCTTTCTTTCTTCCTTTCTTCTTTCCTTCCTCCAATTCTAGTTTCCTTTCCACTCTACGATACCCTCTGGATAAAGTTTAAGAGCTTAGAGAGCAATTATCTGGAAAGTTCAGTTATGTGGAACACTTAATTTCCCAATAATATTATAAATAGATAAATGAGGTGATACTTTAGGAGAAGGGAAGTATATTACTGTGCGTGTATGTGTGTGTATAGTTCCAAAAAATTGTTCTTGGCTTCTTCTTCCCTCTACCCAGTCATTCATTTACTCATCCATTCAAAAAAGCTTTCATTAAAGCTACATGACAAGCGTTCTACTAGACACTGGAGATAGAAAGAGAAAAATGAAATAGTCCCTACCTTCAAGGAGCTTAAGTTCTATTGAAGAAGTTCCAAGGGTAAATGATTAATTGATTTGAATTGAGTTGAAAGTCAGAGAATTCAAGAAGCCACCACTGAGGTAGAGAAACTGAGTGCTATAGAAAGTTAAGGCAATATAGAGATATCCCATGAATAATCCCTCTACCCCAACCCTAGGCTGAATAGAATGTGAAGGATATATCCTTTATGTATCATTATCCTTATACTCTGATTTTTTTAAAAGTCGTCTGACCTTGGTTGACTTAACGGTCTGTTACATTTTAATATTCTGTGATTTCAGAAGCATAAATAAGCATGAGGTCCATCAAAGACCTCATGGCAGAGCAGCATAGGTATTCCTCCCTTAAGAGATACATTCCTGGAATGATAGTAAAGTGAATTTTTCCAAAGTTGTTAAAATTTTGTTGATGGTTTATATTGTGATTATAAGAGGGTGATCCTGGGAAATTTGATTGCTTTTTTAATATTTCAACAGATCTGTGACCTTATCAATATAGTCATTCTCTCCAAATGTATACATGGCAATTAGTTCACACCTTTTCACATTACGCAAATCTTGCCCAAACCTTTCTGACGTGAGAAGGGGCCCCCACACCCAGTCCAGAATATTGAAGGCTTTCCCACAGGTCTTTCATGGGCTTCAGTTCAACCTTTGGGTTGTCTATCTATTATCCTTTCCTCTCACTACATAATCAGTCATCTCCTTTTCTAGTGATATGCTTCCTGATAGATATTTTTGTGTAGCCCATGTATATACATCATCTCTCTCCATTGGCATCCAGATCACTTGCAATTTTGATTTTCACAGAGTGTGGTATTCCATAATTCATATAGCATAAATGGAAGTCTATTGGTGTTAAAAAGATGGGTTTTTGTTTCAGGGAGTCACTTGGGGGCATTGAGAACACTGTAAAATTTTCAAATGCAATCTAGCCTTCTCCCTTCCTCTTATTTAATTCTGGGCCCTACTCATTTTCCAACTGCAATATCTGTTGAAGATATATGTACTGATGGAACAATTTAATAGACTGTTTATTCACCTAAGTATCCTGATGTGGACAATAAGCATTCATCATCTTCAAAGGTGATAGATATCATTAAGGAGAACTTGCTGTATTCTGGGACTTGATGCCATAAGCTTGTCATCTACAAAGAAGAGCAAATGGAAGATTTTACCAAGTGTAGAGAGTCCCTCTGTAATTAGTGTGGTAAGGCTTTCATTCAGAAACATCCTTGAATGTTCAATAATCATTGAAAAGAAAAACCCTATACATGTGGGGAGTGTGGGAGAGGATTCAGTTAGCACTTAAATTCTTTTAGACATCAGAAAATAATTTATATCCCCTATGACGGTAGCAGATTCCTCTGGCAAGCATCTGTCTCTCACTTGATATTAAATTAAAGGATTGTTGGTCAAAATTACGTTGATGGCTGCATCTATCGAGGAATAATGGATGGTCTCAATATATGCATTGTAAAAACAGAAGAGCACAAAGCAAAATATATTACTTGTCATCAAAATGCCACCGAGAAGTCTCAGCATATCTCCCATATTAGACAAATTTTCTTTGCATATAAGAGAAGAGTACTGGAGAGTCTTGTGTAATCATTCCAGGGAGGTCTCCTGGCCTAGAGCCTGGGGTAGGAATAAGCAACCCAAGACCAGTTGTTTTGTATCTATGGTTTATGTTCTATACTGTTCTGATAGGAGGCATTTGGGGAACAGTGGAGTGAGTACTGGCTATTGAGTCAAAGGATCTTCGTTCAAATCCCACCTTTAATATTTCCTGTGTGACCTTGGGCAAATAACCTAATCCCTTTGGGCGTCAGTTTCCTCATCTGTAAAATGAAGGGCCTCTAAGTCTCCTTCCAGATCTAGATCTGATTCTGTGACCATACTCTCCCTGATTCCTAGACTAAAACTCCCTTTGCTGGCCACTGTTCCCCTATGTATGTGTATATTCCTCTACTAGAATCACTTTTGTATTTATACTCTCAGTATTTATCATATTGCTTGCACATAATGGACATTTAATAAATGCTTATTGACTGCTTCCTTTTAACCCATCAGTCATCACAAACATCCAATTCAAAGAATGATTGACATCCCAGTTAACAAATTACCTCCGGTACTTGAGAGGTCTATAAAACATCCAAACTAAAGGCATTGGACTTCATTCAATCCTTCTGCCCAGATCAGGGTTGTTAGGTAACGAGACCATATTAATTTTAATATGAAATCTCCATAATGAAAGGTAATAGCTAAAGAAACTATGTGTTTGTAAATAAACTTCAAAGAGAAAATTTTCCAATAGGGCTTTTAAGATAGCTTTCTATGTTGTTAAGTATAATATTTCTGTATGACTATAATATCTCTCCTGTATCTATGTACAAATATTAATACAAAACATAACCTAACTTGTAGAGCTCTGCCAGTCAGCTTTTATTGGGAGAGCTATTGTTTAAAGGCATTACTAATTACTTGAAGGGTCATGTTAGTTTATTATCAAAGAGCATATATTAGTAGAAATTAAAACTGTTTTGAAACCACACCTAGCAACACGTTATGGAAATGAACAGCTATTCCATTTTCACCAAGTTATCAGCTTGCATTGAAATGGCACCATTTAA
>JAQQSU010019392.1:0-10271 GCA_028627135.1 Pseudochirops cupreus
CTCTATGCTACTGGGGGATGAAGAGGAAGATAACAAAAATATACAATGCATACTCAGAGAACAATAATTTAGGGAAAGAGAAAAATATTATAGACCAGGAGAATCAGGAAAGCTCTTATGGAGAAATTGGCCCCGGAGCTAACTTTGACGATAAAGAGGAAACTGGGAGGCAGAGGTAAGGAGTAAGTAGCAGGCATAGGTACAGCCTGAGCAGAGTCACAGAAGTAAACCTAAGAATAACAGGAAGGAACCGTTTGATTCTGTATTCCCATGTTGTTTTTGTCATCTAGTATTGCCCAATTCTACATGACCCACATGGACCATGGCACACCAATACTGTCCATGGGGTTTTCTTGTAAAAGATATTGAAATGGTTTGCCATTTCCTTTTACACTGAATAAAGACAAACTTGCCCAAAGTCAGACAGCTAAGTAATTGAGGCCACATTTGAAATCAGATCTTCCTAATTCTAAGCCCAGTACTCTATCCACTGTGCCACCTAGCTGCCTCCAAGGCAAACAGAAGTTAAGTGACTT
This sequence comes from Pseudochirops cupreus, assembly GCA_028627135.1. NCBI lineage: Eukaryota > Metazoa > Chordata > Mammalia > Diprotodontia > Pseudocheiridae > Pseudochirops > Pseudochirops cupreus. The sequence continues at coordinate 537 of JAQQSU010019392.1, forward strand.
ATCCAGGGTCATAAATCTAGTAAGCATCCAAAACTGTATTTGAACTCAGGTCTTCCTGACTCCAGGCTTTGCACTCTATCCACTGAGCCACATAACTGCCTCTTCTATATTCTCATAGCCTAGTATCAAGGTACACAGAGAATACATTTAATAATTATTTGTTTACTTGAATTGAATGTAGACACTGCTACAGGCTATTCACGATCATAGAATTATAGAGTTTTAGAGTTGGAGAGGACCACAGAAGTCTTCCAATCAATCCTGAACTGATTTCTGTGTCCCCATAATCTGACTATTGCTCTTCAATCTTTTTTAGCATCTGATGTTCAAAGAATACTGCACTAAGTACAATGGGGAATTACTCTGATAGTATAATACAGAGACTACAGAAGCAATATATTGAGATTCACATATGTGGTCTCAGACAAGTCACAATAATATACCTGTTTTTTAGAAACCAGTAACAAATGAGTAAGCAGACAATATAACTAAACTAATTTCTTGTGGAATTCCAGAGCACACAGGTTCCAGAAATATAAATGGAAGGTATCTAAAAGTTCATCATTTTTGAGACTGGATCTCTCTAGCTTGAAGTATAGTGGGAAGCTGGTTGATGTGGAAGCTTTGACCTGCACTATTTTAAACCTGGGAGAGTTTGCTCTTTCTTAGTATCCTAGTGATCTCCCTCCTGCCCCCCCCCCCCCATCACCATTCCTAGGTGCTTACCATAATGTTGTCAGATTTAGTATGGACATTCAACTTGCTTCAGCCCTATAGCAACTCTGAACTCATGAGCTCAAGAGATCCTCTGGTCTCCATTGTAGCAGGGACTATAAACATATTCTACCATATCTGAGATCAGGTGCTACTTTATGATTTATTAAAATCCCACATGAGACTTGTGTGGGATAGGGACCACTACCAGATTTTTTTTTAAATTGGAGTCTGAATCAGAAAATAGAAAGAATCCTTTATTCTTTCTCATGAGAAAGGGCATAGCCCTTGTTGCTTAAGTGGCATCAGCCAGAGACTACAGATTGTGGAAGCTCCCAGGCTTCTGTTTTCCTAATCCTAACCTGGCCCACTTTCCTGTCAAGTCTCACCTTTGGTCAGTGAGGTGGGCTCACAATCTCTTTGCAAATAGCTAGCTAATCAGTGCAAAGAAATATCAATCCTTCATTACCATAATCATTCATGAATTAGTATCCCATCAGAGGATGGTGTTTGCCAATCCCTCATTATGCACCAAATTTAGAGACAGCCAATGAGAGTTACAATTACAGTCCTTTATTATCATACTTATTCATTTGACCCTTCTACCCAATCAAAAGGAAACATCCTTCAGTCCCTTACTTATGCATATCTACACACCAAATTTGGGGACAACCAATGAGAAGAAGGCTAGTGTTGTTTCCTTTAAGTTTTGTTACCTCTTCTGGGAGCTGTGCAAACTTAACCTTTTGCTATCTCTCACAGACTGATAATCATTAAATATGATTTTTGGCCCTTAATAAGATCCAAAGCCTGAACTAATCAATCATATTGCTTTGCTTTGCTTTAAAAATGCCCTTTCCTGTGTCTATGTAAAACCAAGCATGAGCAGCTTTCCAGAGGACTGCTGCTGTGAATAGCTTTAATGTTCTTATCACATAGCATAGTGAACTCTCTATTTATACAGCAATTAACTAAAGCAAAACATTCACATAAACCAAAGTTCAGCATTCATATGCTATAGCATTACAACTTATCACTAAAGTAGCTACGTAGTTTTAAACAAAAGATATCATTCAGTAATTGCTTAACTCAATCATCCTTAAGGAGCAATCTTCCTTAAGGAATATCAAGTACAGAGGTCTCCCACTCCTAGGTCACATTGCCTTAATCTGGTGAGCCAGAATGTCTTCTTTCTTCTTAACCGGAGACTAGCTTCCAATCATCTTTAACTCAATCATCCCTAAGGGGTTCAAAGTACAAAATTCTCCCACCCCTAGGTCACAGTAAATTATTATCTTGTCAGTCAGCACTAAGTACCCAAGGAAAGGTCCTTTCATCTTGACTCTGGGCTGGCTACCAAATTCCGTGGTTCCTTTTCCATGCTCCCAGCTCTTGTCTGAATTCACCCAATCATCACCTGGACTCACCAGTAGGCAGCTTCCAGCTCCTGTTCCAGTTTGAAACTCACGGTGATCAGTCCACCTCAAGCCCTTTAAAGTCTCTGCTCCTGGGAAGGGAAAACTTAACAGAGCCACAGCAATATCTATACATATCAAGCTTAGCGGAAATATAACAACATTTGAACTCATTGCCGGCATTATCATCTCAATTCACTTTCTGCCTGTGAAATAAACACAAGTCAACAGACAGGGTGCATCTGTCTGAAAAAGTAACACAATTCAACAGATAGACTCCTTCTATCTGACAAAGTAATGCAATCAACAGAGTCCTTCTATCTGACAAAGTAACACAAACAACAGACAGAAGGCTTCTGTCTGACAAAGTATCACAAATATAAATCAACACAGACAGAACAGACAAACAGAGTGCCAGGCACCACAAGTGTTCTCCTTCTCACCTCTGCTCAGTCCTAGCTTGTGCCTCTGCTTTTACATGGTGGATCTCACTCCTGTTCCACCATTCCCATTTTGTCAAGAAGTCCTTCCCACCCTCAAATCACAAGGCAGGTCTGAAACAAGGTGCTAAATACCTAAATAACGAAACACGGTGCTAAGTACTCCTTTGCTTGCCATTACAGTCTGTAACTTGAAAGGTCAGATAAGGTCAACAACAGGTATTTCTTCCCCTTTGTGACAGAAGGCCTGGAAACTGAGAATAATGGACTTTCTCTTATCTTGGGAGCATACTCCAGATGGGGGAAAGCAGAGGTATCCTGAGACTATAAATTCCAACTGACACTACTTTGTCTATTGTTTTGTATTTACAACTAAGAAACTTTCTTTCCTATGATATGGATATAAAACACATGGATACCATAAATGTGAGGGATACAAAAATCCTGGTATTTTCCTTAAATGTATAAAAAACTTTGTCAAACTTGTATCAGGATGTGTTCTGACTCCATGCAGCACGTAGCTCTAGGTTTATGTGAATAAATGATATAAATGTATATCACCTAGCCTTTTTGTCTCCTTTAACCAAATTTTCAGGTTGGCAAGACTTATCCAGCATGGGCATATACCAGGATGTAACAGAGCACTGGTAGATACATTAGATTATAAAGGCAATTCAGGTCCATGATCTTTTACTATAACTGTGTTTGGTCACCAACCCTAAGTCAAACTGGTATAAAAGACTGATAAAGATTTTAAAGGGCCAAAGTTAGAGAACACATGGCACAGGAAGTGTCTTATGCCAGGGATACAGATTTTATTTATTTATGCTACATCCATGTAGCATATAAGATGTTCACATATCTAGTAAGAAATAATTATTCTATCAGCACTGAATCCAGGGCCAGGAGAGACTTGGTTCATAGACTCCCTCTGACATTCACTAGCCCTTTGATGATGGACAAGTCATTAACCACAATTCAACAAACATTTAAGAGTCTGCTAATGCAAAGTGAGACATGGATAGAGAGCCTTAGAGTCAATGAGATCTGGATTCAAATCCTGACTATGATAAAGGGCCTTGTGTCTACTGGCAAGTTACTCAACAGCTCAGTGTCAAATTTAAGATTTTGTTTTAATGTTGCCTGTCTACATTGGTGGAGGGAGTTTCCATACCTAAAGTTCCACACACAGGTGAAATCATAGATATAGATATCCAACTCCTTCTTCCTCTGTCCCTTCTCCCCCAAAGAGAGCATGAAGTATTATACTAGGAAAAAAAGTTAATTTTTTTTCTCTTCTGAATCTCAGTTTCCCCACTTTAGAAATGGGAATAATACCTGCAACACCTACCTCAGTGTTGTTGTGAGAATAAAATGTGATAATGCATAAATAATAACAACTAGAGTTATTATTAGCATCTTTGTTATGCTAGAGAGTCTCTCCCACGCATTCTTGCTAGGAATCAGCTGACATACTAAGGCAGGCAGGCAGGGAAATTCCAGAAAATTTTTGTTTCCAATGAAATTTGCATTAGTTTTGCTGACATTTATCAAAGTCTTTTAATAAGATCTATCATCTTCCACTGATTCTTATAACACTAGGCTAAGCATCTGCCTGCAGCAAATACATTCAGTTGGCACTCAAACATGAATTCCAATGAAAGCCTTAAAAATCAGAAGTAGTTCAATCAAGCATATTTTTTTTCAGTCTCTTAGGTTGATTCTCTGCATTTGGGTAGAAATAGGAAAAAATGTTCATTTGTGTAAGAATTCTAAGTAAATCATTAGTTAATAAACTAAGAAGAAGAATTAGCATTCTATAGCACCTATTATATGCCTGGTATTGTGTTAAGCACTGGGAATACAAATACAGAAAGAGTAAGAAAGAAAGAAAGAAAGAAAGAAAGAAAGAAAGAAAGAAAGAAAGAAAGAAAGAAAGAAGAAAAGAAAAGAAAAGAAAAGAAAAGAAAAGAAAAGAAAAGAAAAGAAAAGTAAGAAAAGAAAGAAAGCCCCTATCTTCAAGGTGCTTATAATCTAATGAAAGAAGAACAGAGGGATATAGCCAGTTGGGAAAAGAAGAGCTGGTTGCTCTGGCCATCCTTCTTAAATGGAGATTCTGGAAGGAGCTCTCCACCCTCTAATCAAAGAGAGAGGCTCCAGGAGCAAAGGGTACTGATGAGTTGTGAGTTTAAGGGTTGAAGGGATTTTCAGGTTGAAGAGGTCTCTGAGGTATGACAGATGTGTCCAAAGAAGTGCAGTTGGGTAGGAAGGAAGGGAGTTGAGCATATAAATCTTAAAGTTAGGATATTTCTTTCCTCCAATCTGACTTATCTTTGGATTCCCCTACACTATGAATTGTGATGCCCCCGGAAAAACTGTAGTAGATTTATTTGCAGAGAATCAGGGGAACACTGGCACATAGGCTTTTGTCACTTCTTAGGGAAGAATAGGGAGGCAATGATTAGAAATAGTCATAGGACTGTGTGTGTGTATATATATATGTGTATATGTGTATATCAATTTCAGTGCACCTAGCACATGGCAGGAGCTTAATAAATGCTTATTGACTTACTCATTCAATAGATGGTAGTTTGCCTAATTGACTTTGGGTAGATATCTTTCCCAGTGAGGAAGTGTCTGCATTGATTGGTCACTTAACTCAGGCAACTATTCAGTAATTTAGAGAATTGTTTGGGGCACTGAGAAATTAAGTGATTTACCCATGGTTGTACATCCAGTATGTCAGCAGTTGAGACTAGAACCTCTATTTTTTGGACCATAAGGTCAGTTCTTTCTCCACCATGCCATACTGTCTTATATGGATTCCCAATTTTGTTGACTGGAATTTTGAATGGTGCAAAAATCCTAGAGCAACACATGCATGTCTAAATTTCATTCAAACATCCTTCTCTCACTCCTTTTTTTTTCACTTCTTCTCCAGGCAGCCTCTTAATGCACGTGGTACTACGAAGGCCCAGTGAGGCCATACCGTTATTTTAAATATTGAATAGGAACTGGGACTAAGGACCAGAAGTCAGAAGCTGAGTGAGGTTTGAGATTTGAAAGATGCTGGTCCCTCCAGGCTCTGGTGAATATTGATAAGAAATCTCAAACTATTTGATTCACAGTAATCCAGTGTTCTACAGTTTGGGTTAAATGGACAAGAGTGCTCATTTTTTAAAGGGTACTACATTTATGGAACAAAATAGATTCTATTCTCAGTCAAATTAGGTGATTTTTGATGAGAAAGCAGCATGATAGAGTAGAATGGAAGGAACACAGGACTAGGAATAAGGAGAAAATGGGCTAATGAGCATTTATTAAGCTTCTACTACATGCCTGGCACTGTGCTAAGGTCTGGAAATTCAAAAAGAAGCAAAAGACAATTCCCACCCTCAAGGAGCTCCCAGTCTAATGGTGGGGGAGACAACAAGCAAACATAAGAGGTGCAGTAGAACCAAACTGCTTACATCCCTACATGGGAAGATGATAATTTACAATTCTTAAAAACTGTATCACTAATAGTACAGATAGAAAGAATATATACAGTAAAAGGGGATGAGTATAAGGTGAAGTTGAAGGAATGACATAAAAATAATTAAGAGATGAGGAAGAGGAATACCCTGGATGCAGAAGGAAGAAAGAGGAAGAATGGTAAATTATTTCAAATGGAGAGACACAAAAGACCTATTACAGTTGGAAGAGAAGATGGAAGGGTAAGCAGTGGGCATTGTTTGAACTTTACCTTTATCAATATTGATTCCAAGAGGGAATAATATACACAATTCATTGAATATAGAAATGTATCCTACCTGACAAAGAACTAGGAGGGGTATAGGTTAAGCAAAGTGGGGAGGGAAGGTGGATTGACAGATGGGAAAGCAGACCAAGGGAGGAGACAGACAGAAACAAATCACTGGTGAAGGGGAAAGGGTTAAAGGAGAGAGAGGACAAAGAGGAAGAAAAATAGGATGTAGAGAAATATACAGTTAGTAATCATAATTGTGAATGTGAATGGGAGGAACTCTCCCATAAAATAAAAGCAGATAGAAGAGTGGATCAAAAGCCATAATCCTACAAGGCATTTCCAAGAGACACAGTTGAAGCAGAGAGATACACAGAAGGAAAAGGTACGGGATTGGAGCAAAAATCTATTATGCCTCAGTTGAAGTTTAAAAAGAAAGGCAGGGGTAGCAATCCTGATCTCAGATAAAGTAAATGCATAAATAGACCTAATTAAAAGAGATAAGGAAGAGAACTACATCTTGCTAAAAGGTGCCATAGACAACGAAGCAATATCAATATTAAATATATACGTACTAAGTATTATAGCATCCAGATTCTTAAAGGAGAAGGTGAGTTACAGACAGCTTTGAAATGAATGTGTTGAAGTGGTTATATGCTTTAAAAAAAAGTCCTTTGTAAGAGAAGGTCTTGGTTTTTTATGTGACTCTTTTCCTTGTATATGGAAATGTTTGTTAGTCAAGTTCAGAATAACAAAAAAATTAAGATCGATTAAAATTATTCTGATAAAAAGCTCATCTATTGCCTTCTCATATTTTCTTCAAGAATGCCGATGATACAATGTGTAGATCCCTCTCACCAATATTTTATACAGGTGAAAATTAGGCATATAAGAAGATGACTTCTGGATCCCCTTCCCCGTACCAATCTATTGACAAATAGATTAAAAGATGAGCCCAATTTAACAAAAGAAGAAATATGCCACAAGCTACCAATACACATACACAATTTTCAATTATTTTTTAAATCAAAATAATTAAATCGGTGACACACACAAAGGGGAGCTAGTTTGCACATGTAGATAAACTTATTGATATAACATTGGTTCATGTTTATAGGGAATACTTTTTATGGCCTACATTCACAATATTCTACACTTGGAAGTATAGTTATGAAATGAGTTATGCTTATACCCCCAGGTAAAAAGTGAAAAAACTCCCTAAGGATGAACTGGGGACTGAACTTTTTGTTCTTTATTAGGAAAGGCTCCTCTGTCCTGGGTGACTCTCATTGAATTCTTATGCCTCAAATAAAAGGAAACGAGGCAACATAAGAGCAATAATATTAACATAAGGAAATAATATTAACCTTTGCAAACATATTCACTAACAGAATTTAAATAATAAAAAGCACAATTTAACCATAAGTAAGATAGGGGCAGGATAAGGGCTTCCCTTTCTTCTCTGATTGATGGCTTGTTTCTCTCAGAGTTCATAGTCCTGGAGTGAGTACCCATGAGAAACAAACAATCACACCTCCCTTGGCTTATTTTTTTTTAATTTTTTATTAATTCATTAATTTGTTTTTAGTTTTTTACATTCATTTACATGAGATTTTGAGTACCAAATTTTCTTTTTATCTTTCCTTCTGTACCCCAAGAAGTCGTGCATATCCCTTTTCCCAATCTGCTCTGCCTTCTATTATCACCTCCTTCTCTGATTCCTCTCCCTCCTATTTTCCTTTAGGGAAAGATGGATTTCTATATCCCATTGCCCATATAACATGTTTCCCAGTTGATGTAAAAACAATTTTTAACATTTTTTAAAAGACTTTGAGTTCCACATTCTCTCGCTTCCTCCCTCCCCACTCACTCTCATTAGGAAGGCAAGCAATCCACTATAAGTCACACATGAACAATCACACAAAACACTTCCATAGTGTAATGTTAATGGAATCTGAAGATCTTCCATGCCCCTTTGTATTGACAAGTAAGCAGGTACTTAGCACCTTGCTTCAAGTTAACACCTTGTTTAAGCTATTTAAATAACACAGAAGTAGTTAACACCTTGGGAGGAAGTTGCAGAAGTGGCAGAATAGGGAGGAACTAAGGTATATATAAGGAAAAGCCTCAGCTGGGAATAGCAGAATTTCCTGGGGTAAACATGTAGAAGCTGGAGCTTCTGCTGAGACCCTTCTTCTGCTGAGACCTTCATTTGGGAATTTCTGCTAAGAACTTCCAAGAACCAGGCTGAGGAGCTGCTGTGAGTGAGAGAGGAGGATACCTACTTGAGGGAGCCTGGTCTGTTGTGAAGGCTTAGGAATATGGGTATTCACTGCATTAACCATGTGTACCAACTTTGTGGCTACTGTAATGACTTTGGCTTTCTGGTTCTGAGATTCAGTTTTCTGGTATGTGAATAAAAGCTTTGGTTCTGCCTCCATGTGGACAGTCTGCTACATTTTGCAATTCACAACTATACCAGCATATATGGTATATATACATATACATGGTGTGTGTGGGGGGGGGGGTGTTGTGAATATTGCATTATTGTTACACACAGTAGTCACGTGGAAGACTAACTAGATTTCCCTCCATCCTATTTGCCCCCTGTTTATTCTATTCTCTCCTTTGAACCTGCCCCTCATCAAAAGTGTTTGCTTCTGACTACCCCCTCCCTCAATCTGTCCTCCCTTCTATCATTCCTCCTTTATCCCCTTTCTCCCTACTTTCTTGTGGAGTAAGATAGATTTCCATACCCTATTGAGTGTGTATGTTATTTCCTCCTTAAGCCAAGTCCAGTAAGAGTAAGATTGACTCATTACCTCTCACTTCTCCCCATTCCTCTCCACTCTAAAACCTTTTTCTTGCCTCTTTTATGTAAGATAATTTACCCCATTCTACCTCTCCCTTTCTCCTTCTCCCAGAACATTCTTCTCTTACCACTTAGTTTTATTTTTAGATATCATCTCTTCCATGAAATTCAACTCACCCTGTGCCCCCTCCTTCTCTCCCTCTACCTCCTTCCTCTCTCCCCCTCTCTCTTTATATGTATATGTGTATATATATATGTATGTATATATATGTATATGCATATGTATATATACATATATATACACATATATACATATATACATATATATACATATATATACACATATATGCATATATACATATATATATGTATATATATACATACATATGTCTTTACTCTTTTACTGGCCTGCGTTCTGGTCTGTAAATGACAACAAGCACTCTTCTGTCCACTGCCACCACAAGCTCTGCCATACCTGTGGTCCTCCTCACCTTCTCACATTTATGTGTATATATATATATATATATATATATATATACATATATATATATATGTATATATATGTATATGTATATATATGTATATATATATGTGCGTATATATATGTAT
>JAQQSU010019393.1:0-10270 GCA_028627135.1 Pseudochirops cupreus
ATGTGAAAGTATTTGCAGATCCTATACATGATTGCACGCCACCATGGGGGGAGGGGGAGGGAGGGGAGAAAATTTGAAACTCAAGTGATTGTGGAACTGAATCTTGTAAATTAAAAGTAAATGAGTAAATAAAAAAAATTTAAAAAAAAAAATAACACCTCAAAGCAAATGTTAGCATAGTGAAGTCAACAAAACATCAGGGTGAGACATTTTCCTAGTCTAAGAAAACTTAGGAGGTTGGCAGGAGAGGTCTATGACACTGGAGTGAAGGCCTGTTCATACACGTGGCACCAGCACCCGCCTTGGAGGGGGTGACAACAGTGGTGGCAGCAATGGCAGCAGCTTCAGGAGTTCTTAACCCAAACACAGTAAGAGGGTTGGACAACTGGTCAAAAAGATTACAGGGGACCCTTTGCTGGTACTGGGTATAGCTGGTACCAATTGGCAAATCCATTTCCTATAGCAGTCCTGGGTCCCAGTTTCAGGGCATGGAGGAGCACTGGTGGTTGGTCACAAGGGAGCAGGAGACCTAGTTACAGTTCCAGGGACAAAAGGAACAGTAAAGCTTGTAGCTACAGGGTAAACAGAAGCCTTTCCTGGATAAAGACTGAAGCATGGTCTGAAAGCCGTGATTACAACTCCCCTAGGATAAAATCTTCTTCAAAAGCAACAAAATTTTGTCTGAGAACTAGCTCCAAAAACATTACCACAAAAAAACCCAAAGCTTAGGACAATGCCTCCCCACTCCCAAGGTGAGCAGAACCCAACTTTAACATAAAGTTTGAAGTCAAGAAATAGATTGTAAAAATGAGAACCAACAAAAAAAGAATTTGACCATAAAAAGCTACTAATGTGGCAGGGAAGACCAAGACATAAACTCAGAAAGAAGACAACAATATGAAAACAGCTACCAAAAAAAACCTCAGGAAAAAAATGCCTATTAGACTCAAGCCCAAGAAGAATTCCTGGAAGAGCTGGTTTTTGGTTTTTTGTTTTTTGTTTTTTAAAATAATAGTGGTAGAGGAAAATTTGGGGAAAGAAATGAGAATGATGCAAGAAGATTATGAACACAAAATTAACAGTTTGGTAAAAGAGGTGCAAAAAGATACTGAAGAGGGGAGGCTAGGTGGTGCAGTAAATAGGGCACCAGCCGGGAGTCAGGAGGACCTGAGTTCAAATCCAGCCTCAGACACTTAACACTTAACTAGCCGTGTGACCTTGGGCAAGTCACTTAACCCCAATTGACCCTCCAAAAAATACTGAGGAGAAGAACAGCTTGTAAAAACAGAATGAGGCAAATGGCAAAAGAGGTAAAAATCTCACTGAAGAAAATTATGGCTTAAAAATTAGAATTAAGCAAATGGATAACTCCATGAGACATCAAGAAGCAATAAGGCAAATTCAAAAGAATGAAAAAATAAAAGAAAATGTGAAATATCTTATCAGAAAAATAGCTGACCTGGAAATTAGATCAAGAAAAATAATTTACAAATTATTGTACTACCTGAAAGACATGAAAATGAAAAAAAGCCTAGCCATCACATTCCAAGGAATTAACAAGGAAAACTGCCCACAATATCTTAGATCAAGAACATAAAATAAAAATTTTTTAAATCCACTGATTGCCTATGGAAAGAAATGAAAACTTCCAGTAATATAGCCAAATTGCAGAACTTCCATGTCAAGGAAAAAATCTTGCAAGCAGCCAAAAACAATTTAAGTATTGTAGAGCTACAGTCAGGCTCACGCAAGATTTAATGGCTTCCAAATTAAAGAACCAAAGGGCTTGTAATATGATGTTTAGGAAGGCAAAGGAGCTAGAATTACAGCCAAAAATAATCTGCCCAACAAAGCCGAGTATAATGCTTCAGGGGGAGGTAGATATTTAATGAAATAGAGGACTTTCAAGTTGACATTCAAACACAGGACTCAAGAGTAACATAAAAAGTTAAAACAAGAAAAAGTAATCATAAGGCACTTGATAAAGTTAAACTGTTTGCGTTCCTATATGAAAAGAGGATACATTGTAACTCCTAAGAACTTTATCATTATTAGGACAGTTAAAAGGAGTTTACATAGACAGGGGGTATGGGTATGAGTCAATTGTGTTGGAATGATCTCAAAAAAAATATTGAAGGGATAAAAAAGAGAAATACACTGGAAGACACGGTGGGGAGAGACAGAATGGGGGAAATGTCTTCACATAAAAGCAGCATGCAAGGAAGAACTTGCACAATGGAGAGGGAAATGTGTGGGGGGGGGGGGGTAATGCTTAAACCTCATTGTCATTGAAATTGATTTAAAGAGGGAAGAATATATATATATATATATATATATATACATATATATATACATGCATACACATATATTTACATACATATACATATATATTATATATATATATACATATATATATATACTCATTTGAGTATAGAAATCTATCTTACTCAATAGGGAAACAAGGAAGGGGAGAAGAGAAAGGGAGGACGTGATAAAATGTAGGGTGGATCAAGGGAGGCAGTGATCAAAAGCAAAACAGACTTTTGAGGAGGGACAGGGGAGAGAGAGAAAGAGAGAGAGAGAGAGAGAGAGCAGAAGAAAATGGGATGGAGAGAAATACACAGTAATCATGACTCACATTAGTTTCTGCTCCAGCCTTTAATTTTAACTGTGTGTGTCCTTCTGTTGCAATTGTGTTTCTTGTAAACAACATATTATTATATATTTGTGACTTTCACTTTATGTTTTTGATGGAAACCAATAATCTTCAAATTATCTCTATGCATGCTATCCTCAAGGTAAGTTACTTTGTTCTTCAACTCTATTTTGACAAATTTTCTTCTAAATCTGTATTTTTAATTCTACCTTTTCTATTCCTTTTAACAGTCTTTTCTGTTTTGGAGAGATTCTATGTCACGTTCTAACTCCCTTTCTCATTTGCTTTTCTGAGTTCTCTTTTGAGAACTCTAACTCTTCCCTTTTAATTTTTCCATTTCTCTTTGAGCCATTCTGAAATTTCTTTCTGTTGATCCATTATTTCTTTAAAAGATCCATTATTTCTTTTTTGAGAGTCAGAAGTTTTGATCATTTGGGTTCCACCAGGAACTTAATTCTAGGTGAGCAGGAAGTGCAATATTTTTTTTTTCTAAATCGAAGTGATCAAAGAGAACCAAAGTATGAAAAGGGAAAGATCCTGGTGTAAAATCACAGCAAATAAAATTATGCAAAAATGCAAAATTATGCAAATTCTCTTGAATTTGTCCCAAATGGAAACCATGTTATTACTTTAGTACTGGTAGATCTGAGCCCAGTGATACTTCTTCTATTAGGCTTTCCCTGGTCCCCAGATTGTTAGTGTTCTCTCTCTTCTAGAATTGCCTTGTTTTTACTTATGCGTCACCCAATTGTGTTAGCTCTTTGTGGACAGCAACTATCTTGCTTTTGCTTTTGTATTCTCAGTGCTTCACATAGTGCTTTGCAGATTATGAACATTTAATAAAAAATTGTTGAATTTAATTGGATTGAATTGTTAGTCAAGCATTTATTAAGTGCCTTCTAATGACCCAAGCCTTGTCTTAACTGCTGGGGAAACAAATACAGGCAGAAAGTAAGTCCCTGCCTTCAAGGATCTTACAGTCTAATGGAAATGGCATCCATGAAAAGAAACTGAAAGGGGTAGAGGAACAATGGTACCAAGTGCATAGTACAGAAGGTCTGGAGTGCAACCTGGAGAGGAATGGGACATGGCTGGCCTTCATGACCTCTTTAAATGGATGACCTGGGAAGAGTCATCCAATCAAAGGGAGAGGTGTTGGGCCAGTGGGTACTTCCAGTGTGTGAATCCCAAGGCAACAGTGAGTTTCCAGGTTGAAGAGATTCCAGGTCATGAGAGAGGAAGTTCAGAGTTCAGGCTGGCAAGGAATCAAGGGTGAGGAATCCGCAGCCTCAAGGTCACATGTGGCCCTCTAGGTTCTCAAGTGTGGCCCTTTGAATCCAAACTTCAAAGAACAAGTTTGGATTCCATCAAAGGGCCACACTTGAGGACCTAGAGGGCCACATATGTCCTCAAGGCTGCAGATTCCCCACCCCTGAATTAGACTTATATTGGTAAATTATATATGAAATTAAATCGGTATACCTTGTTAAAATTTTTTAAAATAATTGTATGTGTATATCCAGTTATAATATTTCAATTGATTGATGATCTCATTGACGTGGGAATACAAAGATTCTTGGTAGGTTGCTGCCTGCATTGATATGCTAATTATCAGTTCTAAAATTAGTGGGAGATATACTTAATAATTTAATAAGGAAATGTACTTAATATACTTATATATATATATATGTATATATATATGCTTAATATACTTATGCATTTTCTTATAGAATGTGATAAAGAAACAGCCTATTTTCCTTTAAAGACTAGTAACCTTTCCACTTGTCCTGTTTTTTCAAGCAGTAGACAATAGGACATTTGGAACACTGCTAAATGAAGAGATACTTTTGTTCAAGAGGGAAGCAATTTAATGAGAACTAGCAAGCACGTGAATTATCATGGCAATTCTTAGCTCAGTAATGAACATATAAACCTATTTAAGTGACTTTTACAGGTTGAGAACAAAATCCTTTGCTGTAAACCTAAAGCTACAAGACATAAAAGCATTTCTGAAAAGGGACTAGAAGGTGATTACCAACTGATACCTTCACGAGCAACCTTCACCAAATGAAAGGAGAAAAGAAGAGAAAGAAAGTACCCCTCCTTTTCCTAAACAGAGGAGTGAAGGAGAAAATCAGTGCCTGGAATACAGTAGACACTTAATAAATGTTTATTGATTGAAAAACCACAACCCTCTGCTTTGCTGTCTACCAGGGAGAGAGAGCAGGATTAAAGGAAACCTGTGACCTTAAGCCCCACCTGCTTTGTCTAGTTTGGTCAGGTGACATGTTCCTAATTATGGCCCTTCTTGCCTAGGACCTAAGCTTATTCATCTATGCTCTTTTGAAGACTGAAGGCAATACCATATCTTCTGCATTCCATCACCAGTTCTGAGGATCAGCAGAGATGTCCCTTGCAGTTTTCAATCAAGGAGTCCTACCCTATTTACAAAAGAAAGATGCCTCTTCAATCCAGTCATAACTCTTAGGACCAACTTTCATTAGACCTATCATTCTGACTAGTGCCAAATGAGGGAAGGATGAGTCTTGATATGAATGAATTAAAAATCATTTATTAAATACTTGCTATGTGCCAAGAACTGTGCTAGGTGCTGAGAGATGCAAACAGAAAAGCCATATAATCCCTGTTCTCAGAGAATTGATAGTCTAATTGTAAATGTTCAGTTGTTTCAGTCACATCAGGCTCTCCATGACCCCATTTGGGGTTTTCTTGGCAAGGATGCTAGAGTGGGTTTTCCATTTCCTTCTCCAGCTCTTTTTATACATGAGACAACCAAGGCAAACAGGATTAAGTGATTTGCCCAGGTTCACACAGCTAATAAGTATCTGAGGCTGGATTTGAATTCAGAAGGATGAGTCTTCCTGACTCCAGGCCTGGCATTCTGTTCACTGAACCACCTAGCTGCCCAAAAGATCAGCTGCTCACTAAAACCTGAGATATTCAAATAGAGATAACATGTACAAGGAAATTTCAGCATTAACATTTGAATAATACATTATATGTTATACCCCCATTCTATACAACTATATGGTAACTTATGATCATTTTATAATGTTGTTATATTATTATTATTATATTACATATTACATATTATAATATATTGTAATATATTATTATATAATATAATATATTCTATAATATATTATTATATTATATTATATTATATTATTATTATTGTCAAGGATACTGTCCCATCCTTTGTGGTCCATTCTGTTCCATAAATTGTCCCAAAATGATGTACCTAATAGGCTGGAGGTCTACATCTTTTTATCTTCCATAGGTACCCATGCAGGACTTCGGTTATCATTTTCTGATCACACACTTTCTCAATATCTTCTTGCTCATAGGTCATCATTGGCAATATGATACACTCTAGGAAATACACTAGAGTGGTTAGATGGATGGCGCAGTGGAGAGAGTGCTGGGCCTGGAGTCAGGAAGACTCATCTTTCTGAATTCAAACCCAACCTCAGACACTTAGTAACTGTTTGACTCTGAGCAAGTAACTTACCCCCATTTGCCTCAGTTTCCTCATATGTAAAATGAGCTAGAGAAGGAAATGGCAAATCACTCCAATGTCTTTGACAAGAAAACCCCAAATGAGATCACAAAGAGTCAGGCACAACTGAACAACAAGGCACATTCACCATTTTTCTCTCTATTGCCTCTGGTTCACCCCAAATTTTGATTCTATGGAAATTATCATGTTCTATAACTGACAGCCACAAAAAATTGCTGTTAAAAATGCTTTTGTGTGTCAAGGAGCAGCTTTGGATAGATGAATGTGCTACAAAATTTCCCAAAGGCAGTCTAGGCAACTCTCTATCTCCTATTCAGTTTTGGGCTCTGTTCATTAGGAATCTTCATTGCTCATCCAATATACCTGTACTGACAGCTTTAACTCAATGAAGTACCCATCCATCTACATGCTAGTATTCTGGACAAGATACCTTCTTTATCCGTTTGATTTTTCCTGTATGGACAATTAGGTTTATTTTTTTTAATGGTCATGGATCTTATACAGCAGGTTATGCTGTATTTGGGGCTTTGGGCATCCAGGCTAGGACCATTCATAAACAGGAATAACTATAAGAAATCATTCCTCCACTTGGACTCTGTATAAGGCATCCTCTGTAGCAGCGTCAAACCTCTTTGTCAAATCATTGTCTCCCAGTTCCTTATTTGATGTTGGAAATCAGATGATTGAACAAAATCAAATCTGTAGTTGTATCATGCCATGCATGGAAGACACCATATTTGAGAAAACTCTAAAACAAACAGTAAACACAGCAACATTATGTACTTTCTAAATATTTTTAGTTGGATTGTGATTAGGAAGATGCTACTTGCTGTAGAAAAGCATTTTTGAAATTGCTGTTCTCTAGGATTCTCTCAATGTAAGTATAGACCATATCCATCACATCATTTTTTAGTTGCAAAGCCTTAGAAGGAAAGTGCTACTGTGTTTTTTTTAACCTCCTGGTACTTTATAGATGCTCAGTAAATACCAAATAATCACTAAGTCAAGGAATGTCGTAGACAAACAATAACATGGAATGGATATTGGCCTTATCATATATTAAGGATAGTAAACCATTGCCCTTATATAAGCCTGAATGATGAATGGTCACATCTAGAAACACAATTTTTGATCTTTGGGGTGGATATTGGCAGCCTATGCCACACATGACACAAAGTACTCTTCAGAGAGCATTTTGTGGATGTCTGAGTGCAAATATAGACATAGTCTTTGGGGAGTCATGACCTAAGAGGAAAGAAGACTGATTACTGATAACCAGGTTAAAGCAACAATTGGATCGCATCCAGAGGGAGAGTTAGCAATTTATTCATATTACTATATTCATCATTTTTCCCAATGTAGGCTTCACATTGAACAGTGTGATGATCACCCAAAGTTATATCAAGAAAATAACTCCTCCCCATCTGTTCAATTAATATAGAAAATAAATGGCATCAAAGTAGGGCTGCCTTACTCTTCTCTCTCTATGCCCCCACTATCCCTCCTCCCTGCCATATGTTTTCCTAAACTTCCTGGATGGCTCTGATGCTGAAGAAGGATTGGTTGCAAGTCCAGAAAGAGGAGGACAAAGTAGTATTTCCCTACATTTAATCCATCTTGCTAATACAATGTTGACCATCCAGAGGGGGAAAAATATTCTTTCTCTATATATCTAGTCTTGATTCTCTTCAACCAAACCCCCGTCAGGTCCAGAATAAATTAGAGCCACTGAAAATTTTGATTCATTCTTCCATCTCCTTTATGTTGGATCTATGACTTCATTAGCAAAGGCAACTTCCCATAAGGGAACTCCTTCCACCAATGTAGAACAGTGACTTCAAGTTTTTGAGAATTTCCTGGATCACTGAGTGGTGAAATGATTTGCTCAGAATCCTCAACCAGTGTATGTCAGAGGCAGACTTGAAACTAGATCTTCCCAACTTATTAATATAGTCTTAACATAGAAGTGACCCCTTGCAAATAGCAAACCACTACCCACCCCATGGGGAATGGGAGAGGATGAAGCCTAGGTTCAAAAAATAAATGTTATGCAAAAAAACAAAAGGAACTAAAAAATACAAGATTTTTTTAAAATTAACCCCTTCAAGAAAAAGCTACCAAATCCTTTCAAAAGCATTCTCCTGACTGATTATAAAAACTGTCCTTCCACAAAGCACCCATCTACCCTTCCTACTCATTCCATCCTTCCACATTATAGTCAACCCAAGTAAAAGGGAAAAAGTGAAGACTTGATGTGACTGCTTTTAGGATTTAAATGGGGGAGGGACCTGAGAGATCACATAGAGCTTTTTGGAGTCATAGACCCCTTTGGTAATAGTCTACTGAAACCTGTAGCTCCCTCCACAGAATCATGGTTTTAAATACATAAAATAAAATGTAAAGGATGAGAAAGGAAATCAATTATATTATAATAAAGATGTCATTTTTTTCCCATCCAAGTTCACAGACACTCTGAAATCTATCAACAGACCCCAGGTGAACTTTATCTAGTTCCACTCCCTCATTTTGTATATTAGAAACTGAAGGGTCCAGGAGAGGAAGTTCTTTGACTATGGTCCTACGGTACTACAGAAAAGGGTAGAGCTGAATCCAAGATCCTGAGTCCAGACCTCATGCTCTTTCCAATATATCCCTTTGCTGAATTGTTGGAATTCTTTGGAAGTCAGGGATGAGGAAAGGTTCTTTTGGGTAGTTCCTCTCACCACCTTCCTCTCCTTCCATCCCTTGCTTGAAATCAGAGCCAACTGGTAAACTTAGAGAAACTTTTGTAGGTTGTATACAGTAAGCAAAAGCCAAGGGAAAAAATGTTTTCAGCCTCTGCTTTAGTTAGGAATTAATCTTTCTATATTGGGAGTGGAGCCAAGATGGCAGCATAGAAGCAACAAGGTTCCGCAGCTCCCACATAGCCACCTCAAATACCCATAAAATATGACTCTAAACAAATTTTAGGCTCCAAAACTCACGAAAATACAGAAAAACACATCTGCACTGAAGGCAGCTTGGCAGGAAGGACTCATTGCAGCATGCTGGGAGCCAAAACCAGCCCATCCTGAAACCATGGCTTGGCCCCAGGACAGCCAGGATGAGTGCCTTCAGGAAAGTGGATCAGCTGCAGCTGTGGCAGTTTCCAGAATTATCAAGCCATAAGAAACAAGGACTAAGTGAAAGGCCAGTGGAACTCAGCTAAATTTGGGAGAGAAAAGTGGTCTGGCCAAACTGCCTCCAGGGCAAGGAAGTGGCAGAAGCAGCGGCTCTGCAGCTGCATTCACATGGCTGCTTCAGAGCTCCCAGCATGCAGACTGCAGGGGGGCCAAGTGATCATTCAGAGGCTAAGTGCTCTTGAATTGAGCGGCCTGGATCCAGATCGTGGTCTTGGGTGGTGGTCCTGTGGTGCATTTTCAGTGAGCCAAAGCTGGTGGGGGCTGCAGCAGCCTCCTAATAGCTCTGGTGGCTGTGAAAACCCCAGAGATTTGGGACAGAGCTTTCCCCTCTGGAAGCAGAGTTCCATAGAGCTAAAAAATCAAGTAATTCCCTGGCAACATGAGCAGGCAAAAGAAGCAAAGTAAGAATGGCAACCAAACTTTAGATTCCTTCTTTGGGGACAAAAAGGATCAAAGCATGGAAAGGGAGGAAGACAACACAGTCAGAACTCCCACGCCAAAAGCTTCCAAGAAACATGAAGACTTCCTACAAGCCATGGAGCAGCTTAAGAAAGATTTTGGAAACCAAATAAGAGAAGTGGAGGAAAAATTGGGAAGAGAAATGAGAACGATGCAAGAAAATCATGAAAAGAGAGTCAACAACCTGACTGAAGAAAATAACACCTTAAAAAATAGATTAACTCAAATGGCAGAAGAGGCCCAAAAAGCCAATGCCTTAAAAAGTCAAATTTGCCAGATGGGAGAAGTATCTCAAAAGCTTTCTGAATAGAATAATTCCTTCAGAATTAGAGTGGAGCAAATGGAAGCAAATGACTTTATGAGAAATCAAGATACTATTAAACAGATCTAAACAAATGAAAAAAATAGAAGGCAATGTGAAATATCTCCTTG
>JAQQSU010019394.1:0-10270 GCA_028627135.1 Pseudochirops cupreus
TCTTGGCTCTGCCCCCAGCTAGTAAGTTTCTGAGGCCAGATTTCAGGTCAGGACAATGAGTCTTCCTGACTTCATGCTGAACTCTTGTTTATTGGGCTACCTTGCTGCCCATTTTTTTCCCTTTCTAACATTAAACATAAATATACCTTTTCTTCTTCCCCACCCCCATCCCTCATTTCAGTGGAAGCCCTTGATTGAGAAAATTAGTGAACTAAAATAAATTTATATATTGGATTGTGTCTAAGAAGGCATGTCTTGTTCTGTATCAGTAACTGTAGGAGTTCATAACTAGTTCTTAATGTTTAAAAAAATTATGTTGATAACTTCATTTCAATGTAATTTGTTTCCTTTGTAATACTTTGTTTTGTTTTATGTATTTAAATCATTTTGAGTAGGGGCTAGGGGTTCACAGATTTTTGGCAGTGTGACAAAGGGGTCTTGACATACAAAAGAAGTTAGGTAATCCATGATCTGTACCAGTTATTCTCATTTTTTTTTCGTTTCAGGACATCTTTATACTTTTAAAACTTATTGAAGAGGGAGCGGCTAGGTGGCACAGTGAATAGAGCACTGGCCAGTTAAGCCAAGCACTAGCAGCTTTTCAGAAGAATGCTATGTGAACAACTTTTAAGGTTCTGATTACACAGTATAGTGAACACTCTATTTATTTCATAACAAATCAGAGCAAAACATTCACAGAAATCAAGGCACAGCATTCACAATATTACAACTTATCACAGATAATCAAAATACAGCATTCACAACATCTTATCACAGAAAATGGCCACATAGTTTCCACTATAGTGGTCACAAAATTTTGAACAAAGGATAATCATTTAGTAAATCAAGCATTCACAAAATCCTTAATTCAGTGACAAAGTACAATGGTCAAGGTTTTCCACTCACTAAATACAATCATTTAGTCAGTCAATCATCCTTCATTATTTATTGTTCAATCATTAGAAAATACACAGACCCTCCACTGCTATGTCACTAGTAAATTTACAATTTCTCAGTCAGTACACAGTATCCAAGTAAAGTCTTTTTTCAGCTTTACTCGGGGTGGTTTCTCGGATACCCTGGATCCCCTTTCATGGTCCTAGATCCTACCTGAATTCACCAAACTGTCACCTGGGTTCAAAGGCAGACAGCTCCCAGGTCCTTGTCCAGTTCTCTGTGCAGTTTCTGCTCTATTTTGGAGCTCACAGTGTCTAGGCCAGCAGTTCTCAATATGTGGGTTATGTTCAATTTGTAACAATGAAAATACATCCTTCATATCAAATATTTACATTATGATTAATAACAGTAGCAAAATTATAGTTATGAAGTAGCAACAAAAATAATATTATGGTTCGGGGTCACCACAACATGAGGAACTGTATTAAAGGGTCGTGGCATTAGGAAGGTTGAGAAACACTAGTCTGGTCCATCTCAAATCCTTCACAGTCTCTGTTCCTGGGAGGACAAGGCTCCAGAAAGCCACAAACAGGTTCATAAAAAGTAACAGCATCACCGTCATGCTTCCTCAGTCTTCTGGCAGCTCACGCTGGCACTCAGACTCAGCAGAAGTCTCAGGTGGCTCCCCAAATCAAAATCACTCCATCCAGGTTTTCAAAATCATTCTCTCCGACCTGGGAGGGGCTTTCCTCTTCATCCTCCTTAGTTTCTCTTCAGTCTCCACCAAGCCTGCTCCATGAAAATCTCTGGGGCTTTTCTTACATACACACAGCATTAGCTTCCTGTTTCACCCAACCCCTTCCTGTTACCTGAGGGACAGGAGTTCATACCTTCTGTTTCCCCAACAGAGGCTTGGTTACTTACTAAGTGCTAAGCACCTGCTACCTTTGCCAACACAAAGGGATCTTCAAATTCAAATTACATTATCATTATACTGCCCTGGAGTTAGGAGGAGCTGAGTTCAAATACACCTTCACGCACTTAACATTTACTAGCCTTGTGACCTTGGGCAAGTCACTTAACCCCAATTGTCCTGCCCTCCCCACCTCCAAAAAGCAAAACAAAAAGCAAAAAAAAAACCCAACATATTGAAGACCTCAGAGTTATTTTCATTTTAGCTATATCCATCAAAATTTATTCTTATGAATATTTATCAATATTATTAGAAATTTAAAGGGACAAAATAAATATCCAATCATTCATTTAAAATTAATAACAAACCTTTTTATCTGTTAACATAACATTTTTGGTGAAAAATAGCTATACTTATAAAAAAACAAAATAATTAATGAGGAGTGGCATTGTTACATATTTTTGTACATCTCTTTAATTTCTGTCTTAAAGACAGATTCTTATTTAGTTTTGCATTTCCTCTGCTGTGCTATATCATTTGGGTTGATAAAAATCTATCCTCATACAGATATGTAGTTGAAAAATAGATCAGTATTTTAATAGTCAAATAGTATCTTAATATTATTAGTAAAACTGGTTTGTTTTTTTTTTTACCTTGAGGAACTCCTGAAAAGGTCTTAGGGTTGCCAGACGTTTGAGGATCACCCTTTGAGAACTACTGCTGGAATCCATCCTCCCAAGACAGTGGTTCTCAACATCCTAATGCTGCGACCCTTTAATACAGTTCCTCATGTTGTGGTGACCCCTAACCATAAAATTATTTTCATTGCTACTTCATAACTGTAATTTTGCTACTGTTATGAATCTATCTGATATGCAGGGTGTATTTTCATTGTTACTAATTGAACATAACCCACAGATTGAGAACCACTGCTCTAATAGATGAAAAATATTTTTTCATCATCATTCTTCTATAGTTAAGATTGCTTTTTGCTTTGATTATGGTCGTGAGGTATTTCAGAGGTCTTTGATCTCAGATTCTTGTGATTCATCACGGTAATTCTTCCCCTTGTATTATTTCTCTCTGCATAATTTCATAAGAGTTCCTTCATTTGCCTCTGAATATTATATTCTTTATTTCTTATGGTAAAATAATATCATTCCATTACTTTTTTATACTCCACTTTGCTTAGCCATCATCCAATTGATAGTCACCTATTTTATTTGTAATTCTTTGCTGCAATAAAAAGTGCTGCTGTCAGTACCTAGTATATATGGGTCCCTGGATGACGTTTATGCCTAGTAGTAGGATCTTTAGGTCAAGGGATATAACATTTAAAAAGTTTGAGAGACATAGTTTCCGAGTAACTAATAATTTTATTAATTATGTTAGCAGATAATTAATATGTCAGTGTCACTCTTGAATGAGAAAGAGTTTTCATGGAACTCACTCAACTCTTATGTCCTTGGAAGAGCTGGTGTTCTTGAGGGTGACAGTTAATATGTAGAAGTATATATAGAATAAATTTACGTTATGTACCTATTTGTGTCTACCTTTTTGTGTACCAGCTATCTCTGGGTTGGGAATGAGATAGGGCTAGGGAAGAAAAATTTACATGATAATTTTGTTGTGTATTTGAAAGGAATTGTACATAGTAGATTTGCAGTTTCATGCGCATTCTTTTTCATTGTAGTATGTTAAGGAAGTACCTTATTCCATAAATTTAAAAAAATTTTTTTAAAGAGACGAGTGAATAGTATAATAAGAAGTGGACTTATCCTAATGAGGTTCTGGGGGAAATGATTGATCTCTCTTGGTCCTATGCAACCCCCAGCCTAGGGCAATCTAGACCACACTTCTTACACTGTGGGTGGTGATCCTATAAGGTCACAAAAAAAATTGACAGCATTTCTGAACGCACAAAGACCAAAAATTAGTTAGAAATCAAACACACAACAAATCAGAGATGTTTCAGGCAGTAAGCACCTCCCCTTGTTGCTCATGCAACTTCACTGCAACCTTGATTATGAACATACAGCATATACACATTGCACTGAGCATGCCCTAAGGCCGCGCAAACACTGGAAGGCAGAAAAGGGTCTCTAGTGGAAAAAGAGTTAAGAAGCTGTGATCTAGACAGAGGATCTGCACCCTCTGCTCTAACCTGTCTGAGTGGAACCCGATGGAGTGGAATTTACTTTAGATTAAATTCTTTGTAAGGTTTTCTAATTGGGTGGGATTTCCCACCCAGCATTGAGAAGCATGTACCCCAGGGATTTGGGCAATCTCATCCATCAGCAATGTCCTTCAGATACAGATTTCTGAAAAAATCCTAGTCCTTCAGTAATCTGTTATTAATATAAGAGAGAAATAATAATTTCTCTCAGGGTATTTCTAATTTAGTCACTTTTAAAATATAGTTTCAAATTGCTTTTCACAATGTTTGAATCAATTCACAACTCTACCAACAGTGTGCCTGTTCTCCCACAAACCCCTCCAGCATATATTTTCCACATGTTATTTTTGTCAATCTGAGTGTGAGGTGGGACCTAAGCATTATTCTAATTTGCATTTTTCTTATCATTAAATGAATTGAAACATTTTTCCCTTATTTTTATTTTGCATTTATTTGAGAAGTGCTTGTTCATGTGCTTTGATGACATAACTATTGGGGAATGACTTATTCTTTTATATTTGTATCAGTTCTTTCTTCGTCATAGAGATTAATTTATTATAGAAATTTGCTTTGAATATTTTTTCAAACCATTTCTTTTCTTATTTTTAACTGCCTTTATTTTGCTTCCATAGAAAGAAGCTTTTCAATTTTATATATTCAGAATTCTTCATTTTGTATTCTGTGATCTTCTTCATACCATGTTTTGCTAGTATCTCCTTGATTTACCCTTCAGTTTTTCCATATGACCTTTTTATCTATTGGTCATGTATATATTTGGAGTTTATTGTAGCATATGGGTGTATATTCTTGACCTCAGCTTGATTTTTCTTCCAGATTGTTTTCCAGTTTTCCAAACTGTTTTTTGATAAATAGTGCATAATTTCCCTAGTTATTAGTGCCCTTTATCTAGTGTAATATAATTCTGTTCAGTTACTTCTGGATCTTATTTACCTAATCTGTTCTAATGACAACTTTTCAGTTTTTTAATTAGTACCAAATTGCTTTGATGATTACTCCTTATAGTGTAGTTTGAAATCTTCCAGATAAATTGTTAATATGACACCTTGGCAGTTGGATTGGTGTTTCACTAAATTTGTAACTAAATTGGCATTGTCATTTTTGTTATTCTGGCATGCCCTACCCTTGAGTATTTAATCATTTCCAAGTAAATCTTCTTATATTTCCGTAAAAAGTGCTTTGTTGTTGTACTTAGATAAATCATGAACATGTCTTATTAAATGTATTCTCGGGTACTTTATTCATGCTATGGTTATTCTGAATGGAATTTTTTTTTATCTTACTGGGTTTTGTTAATAATATTCAAAAAGACTGATTATTTTGTGGGTTTATTTTATGTCTTGATACATAATGAAGTCATCAATCATTTAAATTAATTTTTAGTTGAATCTTTATGGCTCCTCAAGGTAAATATATCCTCCCCCCAAAGTGATAATTTTGTTTCCTCTTTATATTTATTCCTCGAATTTCCTTTTTCATATCCTATTACAATAGGTAGCATTTCTAAAACTATATTAAACAGCAATGTGACAGTGGACATCCTTGTTTTAACACTGCTCTTATTGGAAAGGATCCCCGATTTTTCCCAGAGTACAGATGATGCTAGGTTTTTTTTGTTGTTGTCTTCAATAGGTACTGTTGTTTTGAGGAAATAAGCATTTATTTATTCTTATGCCCATTTTTTTTCTGGTCTGAAAACTGTTTTCTAATCTTTAAAAGTATCAATACTTACATTACCTAACCCATATTCTTGTTCTGAGGTTCAATATTTTTTTTCTCAAAATAAAGTTTAAAGTGCTGTATAAGTGTCAGTTAACTATTTTACATTTATGATGATAAAAATGTAAAATTTCATTTGTCATTGCTGTCTTTTGCTGTTACGTCATTTTTAGATTCCATTCAATTCCCCTCCCTTTCATCTACTACTTGCCTTTTAAAAATATAATTCAAAAGAGGAATAAAGAGTGCTTCAGCAAAACTAATCAGCATCTCCACTGAGTCTGATACTATAGGTAATATTCTGTAGTCATGGTCCCATAATTTAGACATTAAATGAACCTGGCAAAAAAGGGAAGAAGATGTTTCTTTATCTCTTTTTGGGGACTGTGGGTAGTCATTATGAGAGAGTGTTTATTCTAGTCTTTCTAGTTACATTGATGTAGTTATTTCATTTATTGTCTAATTCTGCTCTACTCTCCCTCACTGCGATTGCAATTCTATTCTTCACATTTATTTTTTTTGTATAGCATAGTAATATGCTATTACATTTATATATTTCCTTTTATTTAGGCATTCCTTAAAGGACATCTATTTTTAAAATTATTTTCCTATTTGAATCAGTTATATTGGTGTTTAATTACATATCATATCTTTTTTCAATTTTATTCTTCCAGTTTTTTTGTTTTAATTTTAATTTTTGCTTTAAAAAGTAGATTTTTACACAGGTAACATACTTTCAGTGATATCATTTTCTGTCTGTTAAAATACAGTTTTATCCTCTCTGTTGTTTCAGTGCCTATCATATTTAGTGCATACAGATTGTTTTCTTGTAGAAAGTGTACAAATAAAAATATAACATACTCCTTAGTTGACAATTTATCCTCTGCATCCTTCTGTTACATCCTGCCTCATAGCGATTTGGCTTAACATGGCACAGAAAAAATGCTAATAATCACAAAGTTTTTAGACTACCTATAACCATAGATATAACCTAGCATTCTAAATGTGATGTCTTTGACCATTGAAATTGGTCATATTACTGTAAGAAATTTGTGGCACCAATCTTACATTCTCACTATATATGAAACCATAAAACAAGAGGATGTTGCTTTTAAATGAAAAAGTGACTTGCAGTTTCTTTTTGAATAGACATGGGAATTGGAAATGTTGATTTTTCTCTAGACTAACAAGTCAACAATTAGCATTTCATAAAAGAAAAATGGTCATCTCTTATCACAGTGCTCAGGATCAATCTTTGCAAAAGTACCACTTCAAAAATACTTGCATCTTATATGCCAGCATCAATGGTTTAGGAGGAAGAGGAAGAAAAGTTCTGGGATGGACTTGATAGAACATTTTATCTTTTCACCATGTATCTTCTATATTTCATGACATCAGTGTATAGGTGAGCATAGGGGAGGATGGTGAAAAAGATATTAAATATTTTTTAGGGATAAGACATGAGAGAAAAGCCAAGGACAAAAGGCTCAACATACAATATAATTACTATAGTATAATTAATGAAACATGATACTCAGTATTGAAAGAATTATATAGAGTTGGATTGTGGATTATTAATATTTTCAAGTCTCTTTATGATATAACAAATTATATCTTCTTCTGTCTCATATTAGAAACTTTTTTATAGTTATATATTCTGCTAGAATGGAATTGCTAAACTCTGGAGTTGAAAGCATTTTTAGTATGATAAAAAAGTTGTTTGACTGCGTTAAGTTGACAGTGATGTTAAGGTACACATTTAGCATGAGAACTAAAAAAATAATTAAGGAGCATCAAAGTTTTAATATAAACAGTTCTCCCTTTACATAATTATGCATTATGCTTACCTAAAGAATTTTGAAATAAATTTATATTAAAAAAAAATTACCTTTCCTGTACAATACTGTGCTCTTTCCTCTGTTGTGCCTCAGCTTGGTGCTCTAGCCTATGAACCTCATACCCTACTAAAAAAAAAAAAAAGCTAAATTAAAAAAAAACAAACCTAACCCTGCAAGTGAAAGCAGAAGGCACATGCTGCTAACTGCTGGCTCAGAATCAGGGGCTTGGCTTCAGACTTCTGTATGGTGAAAAGAGACATTTGCACTGCTTCACCCACATGTCGGTCTACAGTTGGCTACCATGTGTTTGCCCCTGGCCCCCACGTATTGCCCATCCTTTCTTCTCCGTCTTTGTGTACATTCTTCATGTGACTGCGCTTACATATTCTTCCTCTTGATTCCAGCCTTGCCCCCACATGACTAGTCCCTGCCCTGCTTTTCTCTGTCCCAACTCTCATGTATCCTTGAATCAATCATGTGGGCAGCCCCTTCCCTCCATAGGTCCCTCCCTTTCTTTCCCCCTTCAGTAGGCAAATTAGCATTACTGCTTTATGTAAATGTCTGCAGAATATTCCTCTTATATAAAGTGAGAAGTGTCTGTAATTAACAGAAATCCAGAAAATTATATTATGAACCTTATATCTGATTTGAAAAGTGTTTGGTACCAATACAAATAGGATAGAATCCTTTAGAAGTTACAAATAGAGAGATTTCAAAAGAAGAAATAGAAATCATAAAAAGTCTTGAAAAAAGTTCAAAATCTTTAATAATCAGAAAAATAGAAATTAAAAGAATTCTAACCTTCTCCTTGACCACCATAAAATTGTCAGATAATCAAAGACTGCAAACCCACCCCACTTTCTACCTTGTCATGCTTCAATAACAGTGGTAAATTCATATGAGATACATAGTAAAGAAGGTCATATGGAATGGTAAAAACCAGGGTGATATGGATATTAATGTGTTAAAGTTCATCTGGATATCTTTTAGGATAAAATAGCTGTTTAAGAAGTTTATGAAGTAAGTTTATGAAGTGAGTTACAAACACAGGTACGTTTATATAACTGTCTCCTATTTGCTTATTTTGTTTCAGTTTTCAGTGTTCGTTTTTGTAATTTCTTTATTTGTCACAAAAGAGAAATCATAAGGGATTCAATAAGGTTAAACTTTTTTTAAACTTTTGTTCATTTTTAGTTTATATAATTCATTTCCATGAGATTTTGATTTACAAATTTTCTCTTTCCCCTACCCATCACCCCAAAACAGTGATCCCACTGTATATCCCTTCCCCCAATCAGTTGTCTCCTGTATCCTCCCCCATCACCCCTCTGACTTTCTGATAGGGCAAGATGGATCTCTCTACCCAAGTACCTGTATATTTCCCTCCTTCCTATTCCACCCCCCTCCCCAACTTGTTCTATTTTCTACTTTGTCCCTATCCCTTTACAAAAGTGTGTGCTTCTAACAACCCTTCCCTGCCCTCTCTTCCATGTTCCCCCCCTCTCATCCCCTTCCCCCCTACTCTCCTGTAGGCCAGGATACCCAATTTAGAGTTTCTCATTCCTTCCCTAAGCCAACTTCAATGAGAATAAGGTTGACCCATTCCCTTTTGCCTTCCTGTTCTTCCCCTTCATTGTAACAGTAATCCCTTGCCTCTTTTATATGAGAGGATTAACCTTGTTCTGTCTCTCCCTGTCTCCTTTCATACTATTCCCCTCCTACCTCTCAATTTCACCTTTTAAGATATTATCTCATCCTATTCAATTGATCCTGTGCTTCCTGTCTACGTACTATGTATACATATATATACATTTATATTCCCTTGAACTATCCTCATACTGAGAAAAGTTTCATAAGTTATAATTATTGTTTTTCCACATTGGCATATAAATAGTTCAACTTTGGTAAGTTCCTTATGAATTCTTTTCCATGTTTACCTTCTCGTGCTTTTTGTATTTGAATGTCAGATTTTCTATTCAGTTCTGGTTTTTTCATCAAGAATACCTGGAAGTCCTCCACCTCATTGAATAACCATATTTTCCCCTGGAACATTATACTCAGTTTTGCTGGGCAGGGGATTCTTGGTTTTAATCCTAGCTCCCTTAATCTCTAGAATATCATATTCCAGGCCCTTCAATCCCTTAATGTAGAAGCCGCTAGATCCTGGGTTATCCTGATTGTGTTTCTACAGTATTGAGATTGTTTCTTCTTGGTAGCTTGTAATATTTTCTCCTTGATCTGGGAATGCCAGAACCTAGCTATAACATTCCTAGCAGTTTTCTCTTTGGAATCTTTTTCAAGAGGTGATTGGTTAATTCCTTCAAGTTCTATTTTGCCCTCTGGTTCTAAAATATCAGGACAATTTTCCTTGAGAATTTCTTGAAGGATGCTTTCTAGGTTCTTTTTTTAATCATGGCTTTCAGGTAGTCCAATAATTTTTAGATTGTCTCTCCTGGATCTATTTTCTAGGTCAGTGGTTTTTTCAAGGAGCTATTTCACATTGCCTTCTATTTTTTCATTTGTTTGGATCTGTTTAATAGTATCTTGATTTCTCATAGAGTCATTTGCTTCCATTTGCTCCACTCTTAATTCTGAAGGAATTATTCTCTTCAGAAAGCTTTTGAGATTCTTTTTCCATCTGGCAAAGTCAACTTTTTAAGGCATTCTTCTCCTCATTGGCTTTTTGGACCTCTTTTGCAATTTGAGTTA
>JAQQSU010019395.1:0-10270 GCA_028627135.1 Pseudochirops cupreus
ACAATAAATATGATAATATAAAATAAAATATCTAATAAATAAATATATGATGTAAATTTCTTTGTTCTTTTTTTTCCTTTCCTAGAGATAGCTACCACTAGACATAAATATGTACACATGCCCCCATACACATTATATATATGAAATCATTTTATACATACTTCTATTTCTCAGCTCTTTCTCTGAACGCAAGTTAACTATTTCTTTCCTCCTTTTTTTTTTAAAGAGTGCACTATGTAGATCTGTGAGACACAGCCCCAAGAATATTATGCTTTAAATACTATATGTTAGTAGGAATGTTAGAAGTCTAGGAGAGTGAAAATAAGATAGTGTAAGGGGCTAAAAAGTATCACATGAAGAAAGATTGAGGTGATTGAGAATGTTTACCCATGAGAAGTATGTGGAAAGAAATTTTAGAAATCATGCGCCAGTGACATTAAAGAAAGAACAACTTTTTAAAATAATTTAAAATTTCAAAGTTTGCACAGTCTGGCTAGTTTTAAGAAGCTGCATCCAAAATTACAAAACATTATTTTAAATTCACAAGTATTATACTTATAAATATGAAGTAGCTAGTGGTTTCCTTTTTAAAAAATTAAGACCACGTTTTAGGCAGGTCAGCATGAAAATACACTAAATTATACAAGGAAATCATTCTTTCTGCTTTTTGGCTTTCTCAAACACTAAAAAAAAAACTTTCAGGAAGAGAATTAACAAGCACTAAACCTAGTGAGAATCTGATATCACCACCACGACAAAAAAATGAAACTGACTAGGTCTTTACGGGAAGAACATATTTGTTTATATGTGTAGCAGTAATTTTAGAATCGGTGACTATGTCAAGATCCTACATTGGTTAGAGTAAAGCTGGAAGAAAAGATCAAGTAAGAAAGGCTAATGATGAGAAGAAAAACATCTGCAATTGCAGCAATCACAATTCAAACAAGCAGTTGATTCTCCAAAATGGAAAAATGGACCAAAGGAAAGATACTGGTTCTGCATAGCACCATTAATTTCAAAAGTTTTTGCCAATTCAAAGCAATTTCCACAAGAACCAGGGAACTATCTCACCCTAAGAGCCACTTGTTATGTTTACTAAGTGGAGAGACATAATAGCCAAGGATGACATAGGCTTTCAGTATAAGCTGCTTAGCAAAATATCATGGAAGAAACTGAAAAGTAGGAAAATCTTAAGTAGTTTCATCTCACAATATAGTGAAAAGTAGATGATTAAACATGCTTGCAGATAATTTGTGCTGGGATTCAACTAAATCAGAACCACTGAGAATATTTATAGACGAAACAAGACAAAAAATAGACTCAAAAATTAAACAGAATTGCTATTGTTCCTATAAGCACTCCATTCTCTTCAACAATCAGGAAACCACAATATTGAGACTTTCATTATTCCAGAATCCAAAGCACTATATGGGAAAGTGGCAGTAACACTTAAGAAAATGAAGTCAGAAAAAACACCTTTATCTGAGGAAATTTATAAGAAGGAATTAATTCTGTTGTCAATACAATTTTAAAAGTATTGAAGGATTGATTTTTTCAAGATATTGCAAATAAAGAATGATTCCAGAAAAATGGAAAAGACAGTTGTTGGTTTTTTTTACACCAATTTTTAGAAAGGCTTTCAGGAACACAACTTTGATGAGTATATGAGAAGGGAAGAGATAGATTTTTCCTGAAAATTGCCTGAGAAACAAAGGGAATGAGATTCCACTCTGGTTTAAAAAGAAATAAATATTTTATTAAACAGGACAATATTCCACTTTTAAAGCTGCCCTTAATCTGCCACACATACTACCATACAAGATTATATGACAGATAGACTAAAGATAACTTTGTTGAACAACCTTCTGAGCATTAAAATCAAAGTCACATAAAACAGGGAGATGTATTCACCCAAAGCAGTGCTTCTCAACCTTCCTAATGCCACAACCCTTTAATACTCGTATGTGGGCGTATCTGTATGTGGGCAGAGCTACCTGGAGACAGATAGAGGAGCGGTGTGCCTCGGTTTCTAAGACCATAGGAAATATATGTTTTCTGATGGTCTTAGGCAACCCCTGTAATCCCTGTGAAAGGGTCGTTAAACCCCCAAAGGGGTTGTGACCCACAGGTTGAGAACTGCTGACCTAAAGTGTTCAGCATTGTCATGGAAGTTGTCTTCAGAAGGGTCCCAAAACAGAAGAACTCGCAATCAAGGGTGAAGATCTCTAAACTCAAAAACACATTAATCACATCAAGCTCTAAAACATGCAAAGCCTGTTTAGTGAACTCAGTTCTGTTTTGCTTTTGTAAAAGAGGTAAATTTAACATGTCAACCCAGATTTCTTGACTCCCAGTCCAGGCCTCTTTTCCAGAGGTGGAAAACCTGCAGCTTTAAGACCACATGTAGTTCTCTAGGTCCTCAAGTGTGGCCCTTTGATGGAATCCAAACTTCACAGAAAAAAGGGCCACAGTAGAAGGCCACATGTAGTCTCAAGGCTACAGGTTCCCCCCCTCACCCCATAGTACACCATACACATGACCTCTCCAAGGTTGCAGCATTTGATACTTATATATACAATACTGTGGTGATTCTGTCATTCCTAATTGGACAATAACAACATTAGTCATTCTCCTAGATTGACTATTTTTTTGTATTTTATCCAGGCATGACTGCCAATAATAGGTTGGCCTCTCTTTCATATTCAATTACTTCTGGCCATTCCTCCTTGCTGTCAACTTTGTTCTCCCAAATCCTCTGCACACAGTGTAAAAAGACAAGATGAAACAAAACAAAACAAAAAACTTAAATTCATTCCAAGACAAAGTATTAAGGAAGAACTGCTGTTTTGTATTATCCTTGTCATGGCTTCCCCTCGTCCCTGTCACCTCTTCAACACAGGAAATTAGTGTTGACCATGATTTCAAATTATATTTCAATTAAGAAATTTCACATGCTCAACTACAATCAAATTCTCAGGTGTCTGCTTAGGAGATGATCCACATTGTTCACTCCAGCAACTGTGTTCTGATTGCATGGAAACCAAACGTTTCTAGGACCATTCTCCCTTGACACTTCCCAAAGAGACTTTCCCAATTCCTTGTACTTCTCTCTATTCTTCCATCTCATGTGTTCCTCCATTAGCTGAAAGAGTTGACAGCTGACCAAATAGTAAGTTCACTACGTCATTTTCTATATACAGTTCTGGTCCTAGAAAATTCTACCTCCTATATAGATATGACTTTGGGAAGCTTTAAAAAAAAATGTTTCTAGTGAGCTTTAGCAACAGAATACATACAGTTGTATTCCCTACAGATTTCCAAGATTTCATGCTCTATCTCTATAGGGATTATAGAATTCCATATGTATATTGTAATAATAGGACTAAAGAATTACATCATAACACCAAAATAACTAGTTTTCTCTGCCAATCAAATTCTTCTTCACAGAAAAGACTCAAATGCCCTGACTCCTAGTCTTTTCAAGGCCCTTCCTACTGTACCAAGCTGACACGAAGGAAACAAGACAAGGGTCCCTGGTCTTAAAAAGCTTCTTATCTGAAGAAAAATGTGATTCCAGGAAGGATGAGAAGAAACACCAGAGAATATGTAGTTGCTCCTAATATAGTAACAGCTTTATAAAGCATATTTAAAAGTATGTTGTAAATTCAGTTATACTTGACCTGTTTTTACACTTAAATTTTGACAATTTTAAGCCTGAGGCAATTTGCAATTAATTACATTTTGTAAATCTTGTACGGAAAATGGGTTTAAAATTATACCAACTCTTTCCTGAAAAATACATTAGAGATGACTTTGAAACTATCCAACCAAGATATTAGAGAGTAGAGTTAGGATGAAGAGATGATTAAAATAACTGCTACTATGAGTAAATTTTTATTTAGTGGTTACTACATAAAGAATATTATACTGGGGCCATTAGAAAGACAAAGCAAAAATAAGATCTAGTCTCTCCTTAAGAACCATACTTTTTTATACAATGGCAACAAAAAAGAGAGGGAATTCAAAACACATGAAAGGAAAATATCCTCCAAAGGGCAAACTGATATAGTCAAAAGGAATTACATAGGTCATTTAGTGCTAAGGAAGTCAAGAGAATTGATAAGTATATATTCCATAGAGAAGGTAAATTTGGACCAAAATTGGTCAGGAGAAATTATATTATTCACCTATAAAGATATAGTTATAAACAAATTTTAGAAATAAAAATATGCATATACTTCTAAAATATACATTTCAACAAAGCAATTATGACTAAAAAGCAAATAACACTTTATTTTGTATTTCCAATCTTATTTTAAGTGTCCCTAGCTTGCAGAAGGACTATTCTGCCTCCTCTTCTAACTCCCTCATATCTTACTCCAATCACCACCAGTCCTCTAGGGAAATCTAACAGGGTGGTTATGACACACAAGCCAATATTCTATTGATATTCTACATGATAACCAGAGTATCAAACACAACGCATTAGAAATATCAGAAAGATATAGGGAGTAACAAAGTCATAGGAAAGAAATAGAATTTCTGATTGAGGAGAAAAAAAAATGGATATTTCAACTCCTTTGCTTATGTGTCTTAGTTTTGGCTAAACTTACTTATAGCATTATCCTGAACTAAATTAACTGACTGATATTACTTTAGGAAAAAAACATTATTTTATGTAACGTAGGACACATGAGGTTCACATCTTGGTGAGTCTCCTGGTGTTTGGCCTCAAGTCACAGAATACAACAATCTCAAAAGAATTAAGGTTAAGGGTCAGCCAAAGATAATGGAGAGGTACAGGATATATGTAAGGAGACTGCAGTAAAGAATTGCCCAGAAGCATTGTAAATGATGGCTCAGAAAACTATGACAAAAAAAGAAGGTGAGCCAGTCACGGAGTGACAAGCTGTGTTCTCCATTGGTATTAAGGAATCTAAAGGAAGGCCCTCACCATATAAAGTGGATTCTTTACAGAGAATTTATAAGAGGACACAGTCTAAAGTCACACAGTGAGAGCTGCTGATGGGTTTCAGTTGGTATAAGTGAGAGGAAAAGCCACAATGAGGAAATCTTAGATCTTTTGAAATATCAAAGCATGTATATAACCCTAGACCTGAAAGGGAACTTTAGAAACCTTTTATATTTCAAACCCTTCATTTTAGCCAAAGAAGCCAGGAAAAAGGGAAGTCAAGAGCCTACCCCAAAGTCAAATAGTAAAGGGGTAGGACCACAGGATTGTAAACGGAAAAAAAAATTAGAGATTATTACCCAGTGTAAGCTCTTGGTTTCACAGGTGAGGAAACTGAGGCTGAGAGAGATTAATGGCTTATTCAGATGACTGGTAAGTGGTAAAGCCAGGAACTGAATTAAGGTCTTCTGACTCCAAATCCATTACTTTTAAAAAAATAATTGTACTATTTTGCCTTAACATATCAAAACTAAAAGCCCTTTTTCTTTCTACTACATTACTACTATCTCCCTGGAAGAAAATATTTGCAAGTTAATATTTAGAAAAGGAAATAACTTCCCAAGAAACTTTTAAAAAGCATTTCTCACCTTCAGAATTAAAAAAATCCTAGTCTGCAAAGGAATAATTCTCATGCTACAAAATGTCAATGTCTCCAAAAACACAGAATATTCCAAATAAGACAGAACAAGAAATGTACAATATATTTGCTTTCAACTGGTACTTGAGAAATGAAATCATTATTAGAGCTATGAATTATGTGCCAAGCACTAAAACTGCCTTATCTAGCAAAGTTTAAATAATTTAATAAGTATTTATTAAATGCCTACTATGTGCCAAGCACTGTGCTAAGTTCTGGGGAGACAAAAAGAAGGAAAAGATAGTCCCTGCCCTCAAGAAGTTTACAATCTAATGGAGGAGACAACATGCAAATAAACATGTACAAAATAAGCTATATACAGGATAAACAGAAAATAATTAACAGAGCGAAAGCATTAAGGAGGGTTCAGGAAGGCTTTCAGTAAAAAATGAGATTTTAGTTGGGACTTAACAGAAGCTAGGGGGGTCAGCAGATGGAGCAGAGGAGGGAGAGCATTACAGGCTCAGAGGACATCCTGAGAAAATGCCTGAAACTAAGAGATAGTGAAGGAATGTCTTGGTTGTGGAATAGCCAGAAAACCAGTGTCACTGGATTACAGAATATGTGACTGGAATGTAATAAGAAGACTGGAAAGGTTGGAGGGGGTTAGGTTATTAAAGGTTCTGAATGCCAAATAAAACATTCTGTATTTGTTTCTGGAGGTGATAGAGAACAAGTAGAATCTATTGAGGGGTGTGTGTGACATGATCTGACCCACACTTTAGGAAGATCGCTTTAGTGACTGATTGGAGTGGGAAGAGATCTGAATCAGGTAGACCCACCAG
Source organism: Pseudochirops cupreus (assembly GCA_028627135.1). Lineage (NCBI taxonomy): Eukaryota > Metazoa > Chordata > Mammalia > Diprotodontia > Pseudocheiridae > Pseudochirops > Pseudochirops cupreus. Next base: position 6,395 of record JAQQSU010019395.1, read on the forward strand.
CAGGCTATCACCATAGTCCAGGCATAAGATGATGGAGGCTTGCACTAGAAGGGTGGCAGTGTCAGAAGAGAGAAGGGGGGCATATTCAGGAGATGTTGCACAGGTGAAATCTATAGGTCTTGACACAGATTGAACATGGGGGTTAGAGGCAGTGAGGAATAGAAAATGGCTCCTAGCTTCCAAGTCTGAGGAACTGGGAGGATAGTGTTGCCTCTACAGTAAGAGGGAATAGAGGAGGCAAGGAAGGTTTAGGCAAGGGTGGTGGAACTGCAGCCTTGAGGCTACATGTGGCCCTCTAGATCCTCAAGTATGGTCCTTTGACTGAGTCCAAGTTTTACAGAATAAATCCCCTTAATAAAAGGATCTGTTCTGTGAAGTTGGGGTTCAGTCAAAGGGCCACATTTGAGGATCTAGAGGGCCATATGTGACCTCAAGGCCACAGGTTCCCTAATCCTGGTTTAGAGGGAAAGATAATGAGTTCAGTTTTTAGTACATTTAGTTTAAGATGTATCTAGTTCAAGGTGTCAGAAAAGCAGCTGGAGATGAGAGATTGGAGAGATCAGAGGTCAACAGAAGATAATTAAATCCATGGGAGATGATGAAGTAATGATAAAATCCTCAAATGAAGTACTATAGAGAGAAAAAATAAGAGGTCCGAGGACAGGACACTGCAGGACACCTATTGTTAGAAGGCATGAGCTGGATGAGGATTTAGCAAAGGAGAGTGAAAAGGAATGGTCAAGGCAGGTATAAAGAGACTCAGCAGAGAGTAGTATCCAGAAAACCTAGAGAAAATAGAGCCATCAAGAAGCAGAGAGTGATCAACAGTGTAAAAGGCTGCAGAGAGATCAAAGAGATGAGGAGTGAGAAAAGGACATGGAGACTTGTCAATTAAGAAATAACTGCTAACTTGGAAGAGAATGGTTGTGGTGGAATGATACGGCTGGACGCTCGATTGTAAGGGGTCAAGAGGAGAGTAAGAGGAGACGTTACCGACAACCTTCGTCTTTTTTTGTTAGTCTTCCCATTACCCTGACTTCAGCCAACACGCTGGTAATTCCACCACCTCTGCCTACGCCCAACTTACTGATTTCTCAAGGGAAACGAAAATATTTAGTTGGGATTTAACTTAAGGTAAGGTAGTTTATTTTTTTAAATTATGTTCCTATCAGAGCTTTTAAGGCCCCTGTGTTCACATTTTAGTAAGAATTTGCTTCTACTAAGCAAATAAAACTGTTGCTAACCTGAGCCTAGTATATAAGCCTTCAGTGGAATAACAAGGGCAAGAGACCAAGACCAAAATAGAGCCAGCAGTTGCATTGCTTTGCACCTATAGAAACTCCCAGCAGGCTAACTACTAACTGAGCCCAGCAGCAGAATAATGAAACAACTATACACAAGCCAAAAGATCCAACTTGCAGAGCTCAGAATGGGAGGGCAATGAATACACCTCCCCTTGGATGACACCGTTTTGGAAACACTGAAAACTTACATACTCCCAAACTGACCTCTGAATGCAATATTAAAGACATAAAGAAGGACAGACACCAGACAAGACCTCTCACTGGCCCCCAGAGATGCGTGGGGTCCATTACCAACATAAAATTCAAATTCAAGAAGTAGGTAGGAAGAAGGAACCAACAAAAAAAGAACTCAACCATAAAGAGCCTCGATGGTGACAGGGGAGCTCAAGACAGAAACAGAAAAGATGACTTAAAAACATCTCCAAGCAAAGCTTCAAGAAAAAAAAATGCTGATTGGATTTAAGTTCAAATAGAATTCCTAGCAGAGTTAAAAGAACTAAGGAGCTAAAAATGATTTTAAAAATCAAATGAGAGGAAGAAAGATAAGAAAAAAAGAATTAATAGGTTAGCAAAAGATTTTTTTACTAAAAAAATCCTTAAAAATCAGAATTGGTCAAGTAGAAGCATGAGACATCAAGAAACAACAACAAAAAAAAGTCAAAAGACTGAAGTAATAGAAAAACATGTAAAATATTTCATAGGAAAAACTGAACTGGAAAATCCATCAAGGAGAGATAATTTAAGAATCATTGAAGGAGAGAGAGCAAAAGCCAAGATGGCAGAGGAAGGAAGGAACTTGTCTAAACTCTCCCAAATTCACCTCCAGACAACTATAAAATATTGCCTCAAAATGAATTATAGAGTGGCAGGACCAACAAAAGGACAAGGTGAAACAATTTTCCAGCCCAAGACAACTTAGAAAGTCAGCAGGAAAGGTCTACCTCACTGGGGTAAAAGGAGAGTAAAAGCAGCATCCAAACAAGCCACCAGTCAGGCCCTTAGGCCCCAGGAAAGGCCCCTGACAGTGAGGCCCCCAAAGACCCAGATGCAGCCCAGTGGCAAGGATCCATGGCCCCCTGCACAGTCTACCATGCAAGAAGCTTGAGGAAGTGCCCAACTCAACACAGGGACAGGGTACAACTTTATGTTAAAGTTAAGTCATGAAATAGATTGGAAAAATGAGCAACCTCCCCTCCTCAGACAAACAAAAAAAGAAACTGACCATAGAAAGTTTCTATGGTGACAGAGAATATCAAAGCACAAGAAAAATTCAGAAAAGAAATGAGAGTGATGGAAGAGAATTACAAAAAAAGAATCAACAGTTTGGCAAAGGAAGCACATAAAAAATGGAAAAAGGACATACAAAAATTCACTGAAGAAAAACATTACTTAAAAAGTAGAATTGGCCAAATGGATAAAAGGATACAAAAGCTCAATAAAGAAAATAACTCCTTACAAACCAGAACTGGGCAAATGAAAAATAATGATTCCATGAGACTTTAAGAAACAATAAAGCAAAATAAAAAGAATGAAAAAATAGTGAAATGTTTGTATTATGTAATTATTATGTAATACATACACATAATATAATACATAATAAATATTATGTAATACATAATATTACAATGTGGAATACCTTGGAAAAATAACTCACCTGGAAAATAGAATAAGGAGAGATAATTTAAGAATCATTGGACTACCTGAAGGTCATAATCAAAAAAGAGCCTGGGGGGGGTGGAGCCAAGATGGCAGTGTAGGAGCAGCAACATATTGCAGCTCTCACACACCCACCCCAAAATACCCATAAAATATGACTCTAAACTAATCCTAGAACTCCAAAATGCACAAAAATATACTTTCCACTAAAGTCAGCTTGGCTACGAGGAACCATATCAGCACTGTGAACCAAAACCAGCCTGGCCTGAAGCCCTGGCTGAGCCCCGGGGGTGGCCGGACGAGAGGAGCCGAGGAGCTGAGGAGCCTCTGGTGAGCGGATTAGCGGCAGCTGCAGCAGCGTTCAGAACTAGGTCAGTGGGACTTGTGAAATCAGCAGAGAAAAGTGGTCCGGCCCAAAGGCCTCCAGGCTGGAAAGCAAAAGGCAGAGGTTTTTCACCCACCTCCACGTTGCAGCTTCCGTACCCTCGGCCTGCAGACAGCAGGGGGAATAAGCGATCGTTCAGAGGCCAAGTGCTCTCGCACTGAGCGGCCTAGATCCAGATCATGGTCTTGGGCCTGGGTCCTGTGAGTCTTCATTATCCAGTGAGCCGGAAGTAGGAAAGGGACCCAGCACCTTCCTGAGGGCTATGGCAGCCAGGAAGAACCCAGTGATTTGGGACAGAGCTTTCCCTTCTGGAAGCAGAGCCCCACAAAGGTTTAAAAAAAAAATCACGGACTGACCAACCATGAGTAAGAATAAGCATAAGAAACAAAGTAAGAACAGCAACGAAACCCTAGATTCCTTCCTTGGGGAAAAGAAGGATCATGGCAGAGAGTGGGAGGAGAGTGTAGCCAGAGCGCCCCCACCAGGGGCTTCCAATAAACATGAAGATTGCCTTAAAGCTAGAGATGAGCT
>JAQQSU010019396.1:0-10270 GCA_028627135.1 Pseudochirops cupreus
ATGAGGTTTTCAGGGTTCTGGGACTGTTCTACAGGCAGAGAGTGACTTGATGAGGACACTGGCTATGGCTTTGTTGAGCTTTGTCTCTCCAAGAACTGAGATTGCTGAGGGCTTGCCTGGAGTGAAGATGAAAGAAGGCCCTTTCCTTGGGTATTCAATGCTGAGTTTAACCTTGTTGTAACTTAAGGGTGATTGGCCTTTTGTGCTCTCCTGACCCTTTTGAGATTCAGGGGTGGGAAGCCTTTGAGTTTTTTTTATGCTCTGTGATTGACCAAATGAATGTACTTTGTTTATGGTTGGAGACTAATCTCCATTTGAGAAGGGACTTTTGACTGACTACATGAATGTACTGTCTAGGGGTGGAGTAGTACCTGGACTGAATTGAGAACTTACTTGCTGAAGGAACAAGTTACACTGTATTTTGACTTTCTCTGTTCTGCGAATGTTTGCTGAATGAATGGGGTTTACTATGCTGGTAATTTGAACCTTGGAAGTTGCCTTTGCTTGGCATTACAGTAGGAATCAAACTAATTGTTAAGCTTCATGTAACCAGATGTAGAAATTCTTAAAACAAACTTTTATCTTGGTTCACAATAAAAAGTTTAGGAATATAGAAAAATCATGAAGTTTTATTACTTGATTGATGGTTGGCTTCTGTTCTTGGGTTATTGTTTCTTTAGTAAAATAATGTTCATCTACAAGTGACTAAAGTTATTACTGTAGCAATTGCCAGTATTCAGTCTTTTCATAATCAAATAAATTTTGCTTAGAATACCTAATACAGCTAGCAAAGAAGGCAACAGGCAAAGATTACTGGTATAATGGGCATATAATACTATAATTCACTTTGATTAATCACAATGATCATTCATGGAGCAGAGCATTCATTGAATTCCTTCCTTATACACAGATTTCAGAGCAAGTCTACTATTAAACAGAGCAGAAGCCTTTTCAAATACTATTTCCAGCATGAGCTGGAAATAAATAATATATACATTTTTTATACTTCCCACACATTATTTTTTTTCCATATTCAGACAAAGAAATTCAATTGGTGGAGTGAAGTTAATTAAGTACCCAAGAAATAACATTTCTTGGGATGCTTTGTTATCTCACATTGCAACTCTCACAAGAAGCAAAAGCAAACAAATGACCATGACAATCACTGCAACTGTAAAATCAGAATAATAATAACCCCCACCTCTCAGGGTTGTTGCCAATCTCAAATAAGATACTATTTGCAAAGTGCTCAGCACCACACTCAGCAAGTGGTCGGTACTTAATAAATGCTTCTTACCTTTCTCTTCCTTTGTTATCACATAATTGACTGAAAAGTATAAAAAATTCACAATCTTCTTTTGTTTTGTTTTGGAGGGCTTTTTGTCAACTCTAAACCAGTATTTGATTCAATAGAGTAAAATGCTACCTTAAATTTAGACTCTCCTCTGTACACTTCACTCTGTTGCAAAATGAAGTAAGCAGAACCATTTATAAATAGAGCAGAACAATTTGTAAATAGCAATATTGTAAAGACAAAAAACTTTGAAATACTTCAGAACACTGATCAATGCAAACACCAACCATGATTCCAAAGAACACATAAGAGAACAGGCTACCTCCTGGCTGCAGGGCAATCTATTGATTGATGCAAATGATATATAGACAAATATAGATTTACAGATAAATATTATGCATGTATCTATATGTTGCATGTACATACATACACATACGTGTGTATGTATAAATCTATAGATGTACAAATTGTATCTATATTTACATATATTGGTTTAGAAGTCAATATGTATATGTATATAACTATAGAATAAATTAACTATATATATACATACAGATGTAACTGCACATATTTTTGTTGTTCACTCATTTCAGTCATATATGAATACAGATGTAAAAACAGATATAGGCATAGACATGGACGTGAACGCAGACATGCCACAATGATTCCTATTGTTTACATACATGTAGCACAATTTGTAAGCCATAATTTCTCCAAGACCCATTCTCTTTTTTTAAAATTAATTTTACTTGTATTCCAAACTTAACAAGCACCAAATAAAGTAGGCATTCACATACACATAGCAGAACAGAAAAAAACAAGATTCTATATGAAAGCTCAAGAAGGAGATAAGCTAAATTACTGGGTCAGCATTACATAGCTAGTTAGTGTTTGTGGCTGGAGCTGAATTCATTTTCTTGACTCCAAGTCCAGAGATCTATCCAGATTGCCACCTAGCTACCTGGAACAGAACTCTGATTAATGCAATAACCAATCTTTATCATAGGTACTAAAATATGTCCCCCCTTCTCAGCAGAGAGGTTGTAAGGTTGTAGGTGCAAAATGATTCATATATTGTCATACAAGGCAAATAAGTTGGTTTATTTTATCAAACCAGTCTTCTTTATTATAAGAGAGGGTTCTGTGGGGAAGGGAGAGATGGTCAGTGAGAAGTGACAGCGATATAAAAAAATCATCAATGAACACTCACTGAATGTATACATTGTATCTCATTCATTGAAACCAAAAAAAGAAGTTTTTGCATTGAATCTAAAAGTCTAATATGCCAAGTGACACAGTGGATAGAGTGCAGGGCTAAAGTCAGGAAGACTCATCTTTATGAGTTCAAATCTGGCCTCAGACACTTCCTGGTTGTGTGACCCTGGGCAAGTCACTTAACCCTGTCTGCTGCAGTTCCTCATCTGTAAAATGAGCTGAAGAAGGAAATGGCAAACTATTGCACTTAGAAAACCCCAACAAATCAGCAAAATAACTTAGATGATTAATAACTACAGCAAGGTAGAAGGATACAAAATAAATCTCCAAAAATTATCAGTATTTCCATATCGTATCAACAAAAAAAGGATTGCAGGATCATAGATTTAGAGCCAAAAGAGGCCCCTAAGGCCTCATTTTACAGATGAGAAAACTGAAGCCCCCCAAAGTAAAGTGATTTGCTCAAGGTCATACTTCCTAAGTGACTCTATTAAGTGACAGAATTAGGATTCAAATATAGATCCTTTGAGTTCAGATCGAGCTGACTTCCCACTATACCATGATTTCTCTTATAAGCCAATAAATGTAATTCAATTTAACTACAAAATGCACAAAATAACTTGGAGTTAACCTACCAAGACACAAAGAAGATTTATAGAATTAAAACTGCAAAACACAATACAAAAACAATAATGTAAATTATCAAAGATGGGAAAAAACAGGAACAGCAAATAGTGGAGAGTCTTTTGGAGAACTGATACTATAGCTATGAAGTAGTCTAATTGTGAATTTTAATTTGGAATTGTGTAAGAAAAGTAAATAACTGTATATAGCCTTTAACCCAGCAGTCTCACTGTGGGCATATACACCAAGGAAATCAGATATAAGGGTCCAATATATGACCAAAATATTCATTTCAGTATGCCTCATGGAAGCAAAGGGAACTGAAAGAAAAAAAGTAGGTGCCCATTTATTGGTGAACATTTGATAAATGTATTAAGATAATGAGATGCTATTGGGCAGTACAAAATTATAGATAAGATGAATTCAATGAAGTGAAATTCATCACTCAATATGCTTATGAAATCTGAATTATGAAGAGAATTGAATGAATTAATAAAGAACAAAGTGAGCAGAATCAATAGAATAATGCAAGACTAATAGAAGACTACAACAACATAAATGAGCAGATGAGTAAAAGGAAATTAAACTTTGAATAATGGAAGAACCAATTCAGGTCCCCAAAAAGAAAAAAAAATGAACCACACCTCCTTCCTCTAAACAGAGAGATGGGAGACTAGTAGAATAAGCTATTGCTTATTTTGTCATATATGATCTCTGTATTACATTTTTTGTGCTTGTTTTGCTTTGTCAAAACAAAGCATTCAATCTAGAGATTGCTAGTGCTTTTCCTCTAAGATTATCTCCAATTTCTCCTGTATAGATCTTAGAGAAAGAGAGAGAGAGAGGAGAAAAAGAGAGAGAGAGAGAAAGAAAGAGAGAGAGAGAGAGAGAGAGAGAGAGAGAGAGATAATGATAGATAGAGAGAGAAAATTTATTCATGCTATGCCTTAATAATACATTCTTTCCTTAGAGGGGAGTTCCAATTTGACCACTTTTCAATAACACAAGCACCACGTGACTACTAAGGAAGCAGGAATGATATCCACACAAGATGTGTAGCCCAGGATACCAGAAGAACTTATAGATAGGATTGCTGAATGATTATCAGAGAGCTTTAAAAAAAATAGGAGAAGGGCCACATGGCTAGAGATGGGCAAATATTTTCCTGATTTTAACTAAAATAGAGAAAGAATATTATTTTTTTAAATTTTATTTTAGTTTACATCATTCATTTCCATGAGATTTTGAGTTACAAATTTTCTCCTCCTCTTTCCCCTACCCACCGCCCCAAAACAGCCATCCCAGTGTATCCCCCCTCCCCCAATCTATTCTCTCCTACGTCTTCCCCCCTCACCCCTCTGACGTTTCGGTAGGGCAGGATGGATCTCCCAACCACAGTGCCTGTGTATCTCAAGTTCCAGTTGAATGTAGTTAATAATAATAATAATAATTGTATATATACATACATATATATTTTTAACATTTGATTATAGAACTTTAGATTCTAGATTCTGAGAAAGAATATTATTCAGACTACACAGTCGACTCACATGTAGGTCTTTAATGGAGTGTCTAAAGACTTAGCCTTTTGCTTTGTTTTGTTCAACATTTTTAATGGCTACTTGGAAAAAGGCATAAACAATATGCTTATGAAATTTGCAAATGACTGAGTATATTTCAGTTATGGAACATTATAATATCACAAAGTACGAAAATAAAAGGAAATATACCCAGATTTATATCAACTTCAGTAAAATAACAGTAGCAGAGCCAGAACCACATGTGCATTCATGACGATTAGCTTTATAAAAATATACAGAGATCTATAAAGGGACACTGTGGGACTGCCATTTAGTGTAGGCCAGTATTCTATTGATTCTTCAATATAAAGTCTTAATTTTTAAAAATTTTCTCCTCTGAAATATGGTTTTTATTTCAGTTTTTGAGTTCATTTACCAACTCCATAGTTTTCCACTAAGGATTCTTGGACTGACCTATTGGCTTTGTTTCTGATAACTCCCTGGAGAAGTGGTTTTTACTCAGACTTGATCCTTTACTCAGACCAAGATCCTTTCACTGTAATTAGGAATCAACTCTTTTGGGACTTATTCATCAACTGCTGTAGTCTCTGACAGGTTTGATGGACTAATCCCAGATCGATTTTTTTTTTCGACTAGGTAAAAGAGGCCATTCTCTGCCTCATTTCTTACCTAACCTTAAGCACTGAATGGGTGTTGCCTCAATCAAACTGAGATCTGTTAAAGATCCTAGATTAAAGAGGCCAAGGCCTCCCACTGCATTCAAGGGCCATCTCCAGTCATCCTGATCTATATCTGACCTATGAATCCAGATGGCTCTGGAGGAGAAAGTGAAGCTGGTGACTTTGTACAGCCCTGCCTCACTTAAATCCAATTCATTTGCATGTCATGGCATCGCCTCCCTGATGTCATGGTCTCTTCAAGAACAAAGGACAAACAACAAATGTAGGGATGGGAAAAGGAAGAGAACCCAACAAATGATACAAAGGAATGGTAAAGAGGTAGAAGAACAACCAGTAACAATGTCACAGAAACTTTAGGGAGGAGCTTCAGAAGGGGGTGGGAAAAGGAGTGTGAAAGGTTAACTAGGGAAATCAAGGAGGAAAAGTATTGAGGCAAGGAAATTGATTTCTTGGTTTCAAGATGTATGCCTTTGAAAGAGTCAATGCAATAGGATCATGGGGGTACAGATTTCTTGGAGCCAAAGAGGAAATGATCATGAGGCTGTGGAAATGTCAAGAATGAAGCTTTTATTCAAATAGTTTAGTTTAATGGTATAAAGATAGAGATCAATAGTTCAGTAGCTCAAGGAGAAATCAGGGTTAAGTGAAAGATTTTTCCTGTCTACACAGTTTACTGTTACAAGGGGGAGTTGTGAGGGACAAGAGGTTCTCAAAGGGGTAACCTCCCTTCCATTGTAATTTGGTCAGTCTCCTAGATGCTTAATCCTGTTCCCTGAATATTAACCATACTTCATGCCAAGTCCAAAGCAATATAACCCTGATCTGACCCCATGCCATTCTCCATAAAAACTGATCATTATTAGGGTTAGTGCAGCCAAGAAGCCCTGACTCCCTCTCTGCTCTAGCTCCTGATACTGGCCTTGTCCCCTACACATTCATTCACTCTCTACTTTCCACTTTTACTTCTCTGTCCTCTGAACATCTCCATTGCACTTTTAGGGTGAATACCCAATAAGCTTCCTAAGCACTCATATTATACTCACACATCCATCCTCATTAGTGGAGTAAGAATTAATCAGACTCAGAATTAGTAACTCCATTCTCAAGGAGTTCTTCATATGCCTTTATTGTATATAGTTTATTATATTTATTTATGTTACATATATTCATTATAGTTTATTATAGTTCATCCTGAGATAGAAAAGAAGAATCTCAGGTAGAATACAGCAGCCCTCTTCTTTCACCTGAAGGTTCCTGGAACACGGAGTAAGTCTTCCTCCAAAATAAGGAGACAATCCAGGAATGAGAAATCAGGAGTCTGGGTCCCTACGAGACATTAGGATCTCTTTCCAGGGGTTTGAGGGAGGGGGAGTATCATACATTAGAGATCAAGATCAGGGTAGAAATGAAAAGGTCAAGCTCATCTCCCTGTGTAATCTGTCACATCTCTCTCACCTTGTGAAAGAGCATATTGAGACAGTATAGATTCTAGCTCCAATTACAATTCCAACTATGGTGGAGACATTTTAAGTACTACAGGATACAAGGAATCAGGTCTATATACTGGTCCAGAGATGGATACTGGTAACCCAAAGGGAACACAGATGTTCCCTCCTCTGCCAGAGGAGTTCATATGAACCCAAACGAAGTTCTGAACAATCTCCTACATGTTCCTGAATTGAAACAGTGACTAGAAGCAAGTCTTATAATTTAGTAGGTAAAGATCACTGGCTGCTTGGGTCTGGGGGTGTTATAGACAGTGAAAGTGATGGAGCCATAGGGGATCTAGACAGAAAAAGTCTATCCTTGGCCCAAGAGAATTCAAGTAGTTAACTCCGAGTCCTTGGCAGCCTCAGGAGTCTGTCCCAGTAACAGTGGTTTCTCCTCAGTGATCTGCACCTCCCATAACTTCACCATGGGGGCTGAATTCTTATTGGTTGGATACAGAAAGGTTAAGGGTGAACATTCTTACTCCTTACAGTGTAGAAGTCTCTATTCTCTGCATCCAGCGGTTGCCTACTCTGCTCCCCCCAAATAGCAGAAAACAAGGTCAGGAGAATTGCTTTGTTTTGTTATGTTTCAAGAAAATATGTATATACATACACAGAAGGTAAGGAATCAGTGGAGAAGAGGCTGAAGATACTGAATAAAAAGTCAATAAATGCTTGTGGAAGAAGTAAGAGAGGATAGAGTTAATATTTCAAGTAGAGGGGTTAGCATTAAAGGGGAGAAAGGGACACCTATTCCTCTGAGACAACAGAAAAGGAAGAGAGGTTAAGTGAGATTTAGAGCTATGTTGACACAGCAAGGGAAAAATGAGGGAGATTATGTCTGATCAACTCATTAAGAAGAGTCAGCTTTACATAGTGAAAGAGTTAAGAAAAGTGGAGAAATTTTAGAATAGTGGATGTGATGAATATTGGGGAATTAACAATGGATGGATAATAGAATAATTAAGTAGTTGAAATTATATACCCCAGATTTATAGCGGACCAAGTTAGTAACAATCTATAATTTTCTCCAGCAATGCTCTGTGGGCTAGAAGCAAAAACAGAAAAAGCATTGGGGTGGGCATGAATCTAGAGATGGGCACAGGGATGATCATAGCAGAAGATTAAAGGGAAAAGGGAGTATAGAGCGATAATGAGGACAGCATTAAAGTAGGCTGACCATGGTATCTAGGCTGGACATTTCTGTTGTTTAGGACAATACCATCCTTCCAGCCTCCCAGGGACCCAACCACAAAGTCCTATCTTACTCTTCCCTCTCCTTCCCCTGCTTGCGGTCATTTGCCAAATCCTTGTCAATTCTATCTCCATGACACCTCCTGCATCTTCCTCCTATTCTCTACTCCAATGGCTACTTACCTGAGCTCAGTTTTTCATTTCCTCTTCCTGGATTACTATAATAACCTTCTTATCAATATCCCTGCCTCAATCTTTCCACCTCTCCAATGCAACAAATAAGTCATATTTGATAAATTCATTAGTTATCACAAGGTTACCTAGTAATATTGGCTTATATTTATTTTTAAAATTATGCTTTTAAAAGCATTTTATATGCATTTTTTTAGCGCAGTCCTCACACTAACCCTATTGGACAAGTAGTAGAAGTATTATTCTATTTTCACAGAGTAGGAAATAATGAGAGGAAAGATAGTGTAATGAAAAGAGTATTTAGTCTGTACCTGAGTACCAGAGTTGAGGTTCTGAATCTGCCACTTAATATCTATATTACCATAAACAAGTCACTTAACTTTTCTGAGCTTCAACTGAGATTATAATCTGTAAAACAACTACCATAATACTTGTGTTATCTCTCTTACATTTGGTTCTTTTTTCAGGGGGGGGGATGGGGAGCTGTTTTGCAAGGATGGTGTTTTGTAGCTTTAAAGCTCACTATATAAAGTGAGTCTGGGTTCTCGGAGACTGGGCTAGTGGAGCACAGGCTCTGAGAGATTCTATTATGCTGGAAAGGTTTCAGGTACTTTCCCAGCAGCAGACTGTCTGCCTTCTGATGGCCAGGCTAGCTCAGTTCCAAAAGGTTCATCACCTCCCTGTGTTGTAATGAGTTGCCTAGTCATGACAACCCATGAATAATAAATGCTTGTTGAATTGAATTGAACGGGCAAGAGAAATTATAATGGTGATTGTTATTCCTATTAATTAATCTTATTGGTTTTCCCAAGAGCAAAAAAGTTCTTAAATTTCAGAGTCAAAATCTGAACTCAGGTCCCCTGACTCCAAATTCAAATCTCTTTCTATTACTTAACTTCCCGCTCTACTAGAGGTATTCTTAGTGCCCTGTGGCTATGTGTCAAAGGAAATACTACTACACATGTCTGCTTTAAGGGTTAAGCTGGAGGCTGTGTGCCCCTGGCCATATGTTTCCTTGGTTATCACCTAAAAAGTAGAACAACTTTATTATACATTCTGCCTTTAAATTCTTTGCTTAAGCCAATACCTCCTACATGCACTGCTGTTGTTCAAATTTATAATATGCAAAACATCCCACACTGGAAATGGACAACCTCAGAAAAAAGGAGTGGAGAAACGTGGGAGGACTCAAACATTTCTATAAACTGCCAATCCTACTCTAGAAAAACAATGCTACTATAGTACAAGTAGAAAGGGTTGGGAAAAGAAATTTAAGGATATAAGAAATCAGAATCTTATTAAACTAAAATACACATTGCCTTGCACATAAAGTGAATCAGTGCCAAAGCCTCAGTTACTTTCACTTTAGATGCTAAGAAGGTTTAGAATATCCTTGATCACATGTTCTTTCTTCCACAAAATGGGCTATTGAGTCAAAGTTCTAGAGGTAACAACAGTACATGAAACAGAAATTTCTTGTGAAGAACAGCAATTCAATGGAGCAGGATCTCAAGTCTGGAATCTTAATGATAATAGATATGGTATCCAGTTTTTGTGAGTATTGAGAATGAGGTCTGAGAAATGTGATATCAGCTGGCATGAGGGGACATGGAATGGTGGAAGACAGCAAAAGAAGGGAGAAAGAGAAAGATGTCTGTACTTTTTAAAAATTCAGGGAATAATAATTATACAAATAAATTCCTACATGAACCAAAGATTTCTTTTAAGAAGCAATCTTCCTTGCTGGAGTAAAAGAAAATAAATGTAAACTTTTTTTTTCCTTTAACTCATGGAGCAAAAGTTTCACTAACCTTAGAAGGAGTTTACTGTACACAAGAAGGCAAAGACTAGACATATATTGTACTCTAGCAGAACTCTGTCTAAAGAGAGTGTTTTCCATGAATAGTTATTTTGAGAAGACAGGAAGCTTTCCAAGAAGAGAGTGCATGGGGGTAGAAAATTAAAACCAGCTGGGATCTCAAAGGCTTGGAGAAACACTTTAGACTCAAGGGCTATACATAACCCCCATTTTCTGTTGTC
>JAQQSU010019397.1:0-10270 GCA_028627135.1 Pseudochirops cupreus
GACATAGGAGAGAATAGACTGGGGGAGGGGGAACACACTGGGATGGCTGTTTTGGGGTGATGGGTAGGGGAAAGAAAGGGAGAAAATATGTAACTCAAAATCTTGTAGAAATGAATGATGCAAACTAAAATAAAATTTAAAAAAATTATTGTTATTTCTAAAGTCCATCTCCTCCTTTTTCATTTCCAAAAGTAAGTTGTCCAAGAAAGAAAAATATTATCTTCCTTTCTACTGTTAGCAGTTAGAGGTATCCCCTTCCTCTAGGTCCTTTAAAAAATACTTGATGAAAATATATAATAATCATATTTAGGGGCTCTGAATGGGAATTTTTAGAATGACATAGCCATTACTCTCAAAGAATTTAAAATCTAGGTGTGTATACACAATTACAAAAGACCTCTTTATGCAAGGAGAGTGATACATAATTGGAAAAAAAAATATCAAGTGTTCTTTGGCAGATTAAACTAATATAACAATGCTACCTAAGTTAATTTACTTATTAAATATCATACCAGTCAAACTATCAAAAGATTATAGAACTAGAAAAAATGAAATAAAATATATCTAGAGGAATTAAAGAACAAGAATATTAAAGGAATTAATGAAAAAATGGGGAGGGTACCTCCTAGAAGACCTCAAGCTATACTACAAAGCAGCACTTACCAAAACTGGTTAAGAAATAGGTTGATTAGTGGAACATAGTGTGTGTGTGTGTGTGTGTGTGTGTGTGTGTGTGTGTGTGTGTGTGTACAGAGACAAAGACAGACGGAGAATTAGTCTAGTTTTTGATAAATCCAAAGATCTTGATTGATGGGATCAAATAGCAAAAAACAAATTAAAACAAACAAACAAACAAAACAAAAATAAACTTTCTATTTGACAAAAACTGTTGGGAAAACTGGAAAACATTCTGGCAGAAGCTAGTTAATGAACACCATGTCACATTGTATACTAAGACAAGCATCAAATGGGCATCTAATTTAGAGAAAAATAGAGATATCACAAAGAAATTTGAGGAGTGAGGATGAAATTACCTGTCAGGATTCTGGCTAGAAGAAGAGTGTATGACCAAACCAGAGTTAGAGAGAATCACTGAAGATAAAATAAACAACTTTGATTGTATAAAATTAAAAAGTTAGAGAATCGCAGAAGACAAAATGAACATTTTTTATTATAAAAATTAAAAAAAAAGATTTTGCACAAACAAAACTAGTAGAGCTGGAGTGTCTAGGTGGCACAGTGAATAGAGCTCTGGCCCTGGAGTCAGGAGGACCTGAGGTCAAATCCAGCCTTAGACACTTGACACACTTATTAGCTGCGCGACCTTGGGAAAATCACTTAACCCCTATTGCCTTGCTATCCCTCCTCCAAAAAAAAAACACATAATACTGCTAAAATTAGAAGTGAAATAAGTAAATGGGAAAACTATCTGCCTCAAGTTTCACTGATAAAAGTCTCATTTTGAAGATATATAAGGGAATGATTAAAATTTACAGGAATAAGAGTCATTGCCTTTTTGATAATGGATCAAAAGATATAAATACGATTGGGTGGAGCAAAAATGGTGGAGTAGAAGTAGGACATTCTGTGAGCTCCCACCACAACCACCTCCAATACCTGTAAAATATGACTCTAAACAAATTTTAGAGCTATATAATCCACAAAGTGACAGAGAGAAATAAATCTTGCAATAAGGGAGCATATCAGGCCAACAGGAAGGGTCTATTGTACCAATCAGGGAGCCAAACACAGTCCCACATGAGCCACATGGTTGCAGCCCTGACCAGTGGCACAGACGGGCCAGAGCAGACTTCAGGAGAGTGAATCATGAGCAGTTGTGTTGGTTTCCATACTTCTCAACCCATAAACACCAAAGGGAAAGTAAAAGGTCAGTGGGGAACTCTGTTGGAACTGGGTAACAGAAAAGCACAGTCCAACCCCTGCACCTGGGGCAAAGGGGTGACAGAAATGTGGCAGTTGCAGCTGCTGCCACACGGCTCCCTCCTGTGCTCCTGGCCTGCAGACTGTAGGGGGACCAAGAAACCATTCAGAGGGTAATCACTCTTGCTTTGACCTGCTGGATCATGGTCTTACATGGTGATCCTGAGGTGTGTGGCAGTGTGCCAGAGCTTGTGGTGGCTACAGAGAGGGCACCCTTCTCAGTCCTCTGACAACATTTGCAGAAACCCCAGTGATTTGGGACAAAGCTCTCCACTCTGGAAGTAGAGTTCTAATATGGCAGAGAGCTCAAAAGTGAAGTGATTGGCTGGCAAGATGAGCAAGGAGAGGAAGCACAATCAGATCACAGAATCCTTTTATGGGGACAAAAAGGAGCAAAACATGGAACCAGAATAAGCCAACAAAGTCAAAGCTCCTGCATCAAGTGCTTCTAAGAAAAATATGAATTGGTTATAGGTCATGGAGGAGCTCAAGAAGGATTTTGAAAGCCAAGTAGAAGTAGAGGATTAATTGGGAAGAGAAATGAAAATGATGTAAGAAAATTATGAAAAGTGAGTCAACAGCCTGCTGAAGGAGACACAAAAAATACAGAAGAAAATAACACCTTAAAAAATAAACTAACTCAAAAGGCAAAAGAGGCCCAAAAAGCCAATGAAGAGCAGAATGTCTTAAAAAGCCAAATTGTCCAGATGGAAAAAGAATTTCAAAAACTCACTGAAGAGAATAATTCCTTCAAAATTATATTGGATGAAATGGAAGCTAATGACTTTATGAGAAATCAAGATACTATGAAACAGATCCATACAACTGAAAAAATAGAAGGCAATGTGAAATATGTCATTGGAAAAACCACTGACCTAGAAATTGATCCAGGAGAGATAATTTAAAAATTTTTGGACTACCTGGAATCCAGGAAAACAAAAAGGCCTATAAATCATTATTCAAGAGATTCTCAAGGAAAATTGCCCTGATATTTTAGAACCAGAGGGCAAAAGAGAAATTAAAAGAATTCACTGATCGCTTCTTGAAAAAGATCCCAAAAAGAAACCTCCTAGTAATACTATAGCCAAATTCCAGAGTTCCCAGGTGAAGGAAAAAATACTGCATGCTGTCAGGAAGAAACAATTTGAGTATTGTAGTACCACAATCAGGATAACATAAGACCTAGTAGCTTCTACATTAAGGGATCAAAGGGCTTACAATATGATATTCTGGAGGTCAAAGGAGCTAAGATTAGAACTAAGAATCACCTACCCAGCAAAACTAGTATAATGCTTCAGAGAAAAATATGGCTATTCAATGAAATAGAGGACTTTCAAGCATTCTTGATGAAAAAACCAGAGCTGAACAGAAAATTTGACTTTCAAATATAAGAAGCAAGAGAAGCATGAAAAGGTAAACAGGAAAATGAAATCATAAGGTACTTATTTTTTTTTAACTTTTGTTTATTTTTAATTTACATCATTCATTTCCATGAGATTTTGAGTTACAAATTTTCTCCCCATCTTTCCCCTACTTACCACCCCAAAACAGTGATCCCACTATATAACCTTTCCCCCAATCTGCTCTTTCCTATATCCTCCCCCATCACTCCTCTGACTTTCTAGTAGGGCAAGATGGATCTCCCTACCCAGTACCTGTATATCTTATTTCACAGTTGCATATGAGTAATAATGATTTACATATACATATATATATATATACATATATATGTATATATATATATAAACATACATACATACATCCATATACACATATTTTCAACATTTGATTTTACAACTTTAAATTGTAGATTCTTTCCCTTCCTCCCTTGTCACCCACCCCCACTGAAAACCCAAGCAGTTCAATGCAGGCCGTACATGCGTAGTTATGCAGAACATTTCCACAATAGACATGTTGTGAAAAACTGACTATAGTTCCCTCTTTCCTATTCCAACCCCCACTTATTCTGTTCTCTACTTTCTCCCTGTCCCTTTACAAAAGTGTGTGCTTCTAACAACCCTCCTTCTCAACCTATACTCTCCTCCATCTTTCCTTCTCTCATCCCCTGCCCCCTACTTTCTTGTAGGCAAAGATACCCATTTTAGAGTGTATGTAATTCTTTCCCTAAGTCAAATTCAATGACAGTAAAGTTAACCCATTCCCTCATAAGGAACTTATTAAAGTTGAACTATTTACATCCCTACATGGAAAAATGATAATTGTTGTTAACTCATGAGACTTTTCTCAGTAAGAAAAGGGAATATCCACAAAAACATACACACATATGCATATATGTATAGGAGGCTCTATGTGTGTATAAATACATTTGTGACAATGTATATGTATGTGATGTCAGCACCACGTGGGCACTTCATGGAGGAGTTGAAATGAACATGGACCAGGTGAAGATAGAAAGCATTCATATGTTTATTGCATGCATGCTAAGCAAATCCCAATTGAGCATCTGAGGGTTCAGTTTTATATAGTGAAAAACTGAACAGTCATCATGAGTCTTTGAGAGTTACTTTCCTGGGACACTTCCTGGTGTCCTAGTTCTCATCCACCTCATACGTGACTGCCTTTTTTCTATCTTGGTTATCATGGTACAAGGCTGGGCAGGATGTTCTAAACCTTCCTAGCATGGAAGGGTGATAAGCAGAGGATGGAGAGCCAACATCCTGACATAACAAGCTCAGCATGATGGAAATAAGATCAAGGGAGACCTTGTCCTGCATCCACATCCCTTTGGTGAACTTCTCAGAGCTAGCCCTCAACATCACCCCCTACATATATGTGTACATGTAAGGGAAATATAGTTAGTCTCACAATATATAATGTTTTGTGTAACTACACACGTACAACCTATATTTTACCAAATAGTGAATTCTTTTATCAAAATCTTAAGTCTTTATACTTGTCACATACAAGGTTATTATATGTATTTGCTGCTGTAAATTGCATGTTTACTCTATTATGTGCTTCTGCCTTTCTATTTCTTATGCAGTACCAGATAGTTTGGATAACTGCCTTAATATAAAATTTAAGAGCCTGTACTACTCCTTCCTTTATAAATATGTTTTTATTGTTCATGTTCTTTCAAAGATCCTCCATAGGGTATTTTCAAAATGTTCATATTTTTCTTACATTTGGTGGGTACCAATACATCTCCATGTCTAATATAGGAGGTTTTGATCAGCTGCAGTTGGCATTAGGAGCATGAAGACAAAAATGATTTAAAAAAAAGGGGAACAATTTGTTTTACCTTATGGTTTCTACCTGCTATTGTTTTTTTTGTTTTGTTTTGTTTTGTTTTTTGTTGTGTACAAACAGATGTGAAGTATAGGTAAAGCAAAGAGTGACTTCACAAAGATAAATAAACAAAAATGAATGAATGAATGAGCAGATAAATAAATGAATGATTGCATAAATGAGAACAAGTTAATGAATGAGTGAACAAATGAATAAATGAATAACTTTTATAGCAACATATTATTTTAGTGTTCATTTTTATCCTCATCCTCCTCATCTCCCTCTTCATCCAGATGTGGATTTGAGGATATCAGTTGTTGGTTAATTGTTTTTCTTTCTTACAAGGAAGGTTCAGACTTTTGACTTACGGGTAGTGGACAATATCTAGAAATTAGTGTAATATTAAAGCAAAAGATACTAAGTAAACATATTAAGAACAAATAATGCCATTCTTAGTTTTAGAAAACTCAGCACATCATTTTTTTTTTTTTGGAACTAAGAGTAGCATGTATGAGCCCTTAAGTTCTTTTGGGAAATAGCTCTGAAGTAACTTGAAAATTTAGTCAAGAGTTTAATTGTGTACTTCTTAACATGGGTTTCTTCTCCACATTTTTGGTCAGTTGGATTCTGCCATTCTTAATGATTTAATGATTTTTAAAAAATTATTTACTTTTAGTTTACAACATTCAGTCCCATAAGTTTTTGAGTTCCAAATTTTCTTCCCCTTTCTTCCCTCCCCCCAAGGTGGCATGCAATCCTATATAGGTTCTGTATATGCTTTCATATTAAACATTAGTCAAATTGTAAGGAAGAATTATAACCAATGGAATGAACAATGAGGAAGAAGAAACAAAACAAGATGCAAAAGAAAGAGAACAAGAAGTTTACTTCATTCTGTTCAGATTCCACAATTCTTTCTCTGTGTGTAGATAGCCTTTCCATCATGAGTCCTTTGGAGTTGTCTAATAACCTTGTATTTCTGAGAAGAGCCCAGTGTATCAAAGTTGGTCATCACAGATAGACTGTGTCTGTAATTGTGTACAATGTTTCCCTTGTTCTGCTCCCCTCACTCAGCATCAGTTTATATAAATCTCTTTAGGTTATCATGAAGTTTGTCTGCTCCTCATTTCTTATAGCACAATAACATTACATTCATATACAACAACTTGTTTAACCATTCCCCAAATGAAGGGCATCCCCCTTGATTTCTAGTTCTTTGTCACAACAAAAAGAGCTGCTATGAATATTTTTGTAAGTATGGGTCACTTTCTCATTTGTATGATCTCTTTGGGATTCAGCCCTAGAAATGGTATTGCTGGATCAAAGGGTATGCACGTATTTATAGCCCTTTGAGCATAGTTCCAAATTGCTCCCCAGAATGATTGGATCAGTTCACAACTCCACCAACAATGCATTAGTTTTCCAATTTTTCCACATCTTTTCCAGCATTTATCATTTTCCTGTTTTGTCATGTTAGCTAATTTGACAGGTGAAATGTGGTACCTAAGAGTTGTTTTGATTTGCATTTCTCTAATCAATAGTGATTTAGAGCATTGTTTTCATGTAATTATTGATCTCTTTGATTTCTTCCTCTGAAAACTGCCTGTTCATATCCTTTCACCATTTATCAATTGGGGATGACTTGTATTCATATAAATTTGACTCAGTTCTCTATATATTTTAGAAATGAGGTCCTTATCAGAGACATTGGTTGTAAAAATTCTTTCCCAATATTTTGCTTACCTCCTAACCTTGGTAAGATTGGGTTTTTTTGTACAAAAAACAAAACAAAACAAAACAACTTTTCAATTTAATGTAATCAAAGTTATCTCTCTATCTCTTATTTGGTCACAAAGTCTTCCCTTTTCCATTAATCTGACAGGTAATCTATTCCTCTCTCTTCCAGATTGCTTACAGTATCAACTTTAATATCAATTCAGGAACCCATTTTGACTTTTTTTCTGGTGTATAGTATAAGATATTGGTTTATGCCTAGTTTCTGCCATACTATTTTCCAGTTTTTCCAGTAGTTTTTGTCAAGTAGTGAGTTCTTACCCCAGAAGCTGGAAACTTTGGGTTTATCAAACAGTAGGTTACTATGATTTAATTGTTTTTTACATGATGTTGCCACAACTTCATAGATTGTCCATCACTTTTTATCATTAGTGATGAGAAAAGATCATTGCAGAAATTCCTGTAGATATATTCCATTTTCCACTATTTCTTATCAGTTTTACAATTTCATCTATTAATTCAGGATGATATATCTTATCTGGGTCTTAACTGAATTCATTGTAAAATGTTGTCCTCTCCATTGTTTTCATTGGGAAGGAAGGATACTTATTACTTATAATCTTTTATCAGAGCCTTTATTATTCTTTGAAATTGAATTCATATCTTAAACATGTGTTCTCCTTGTATAGCTTTTCTTTTGCCAATGAAGTAAAGTGTTTTTTGGTATCTTTCATCTCCAAGTTTTGCTAATTGTTTTTTATTTGGTTAAGCTTGCTTTATGAACTTAGAGGAGAATTGGTGCTACTTTCCTTAGATTTGTCTATTTTACAGTTTTTTAATAGCTGAAGATAATTTAAATTAGTTCAGACAGAGTTGTGCTAATAGATAGAGTTCTAGTCCTGGATTTAGAAAGACTCATCTTCAATGAGTTCAAATCCAACTTCAAACACTTACTAAGCTGCGTAACCTGGACAAGTCATTTACCTTGTTTGACTTGATTATCTTCATCAATACAATGAGTTTGAGAATAAAATGGCAAGTCACATCATTTTCTTTGCCAAGATAACCCCAAATGGTGTCACAAAAATTGGACATGATTAAAAACAACTTAGCAGCAGCAACAACGACTTCTTATCCTTATATTTTCTTTTAATTTGATATTGACTTTGGACTAAACCTATCAATGAATTGACTGAACAGAGAAAACTGATTCTAAAATTACACCAAACTCAATAATTAGTTGTTGTTGTTTTTTTCCTGTCCAAATTCATTTTTGGTGAATGATCTGATATGTTGATATGAGTATACACATGTTGATACTCTGTTGACATGAGTATACATGACATACGGGCATGAAAGTTCTAAACAGTCTTCTAAGTAGGATTTATTATTTCTTACCCCCAAATCATATTTCTAATGCATTTTTTCCACTATCCTCTTAATTCCATTTTCTATCTTTAGTGAAAAAGAAGAGGAAGAAAAGATATGTTTAGTCGCTGTGGCTGTTGAGAATTAAAAGAAACATAACTAGACTGCATACTTAGATGTATTGGGCAATTCAAGCAACAGACAATCTGAATAACAGAACACCCAAGCAAAAGTTCTAGAAAGAGTTGTCTTTTTAGGCTTGATTTCTATACTGAGCAGCATTATAGCTGGTACCAAGAAGCCTGGCCCAGACTTTTATTATATTTTTTCATATACCATAGGTAACAGTATAGCACTCAGCCTCTCTAAAAGATTAACCCACATAATTCTCTCATTTCAAATTTCTATGTATCCTTCATTTCTAACCACTCCAATCCATTCTCCACACAACTGCCAAAGTGACTTGCCTTAAGCACAGATCTGATCTTGTGGCTTTCCTACTCAATAAACTCCAGTGACTCTCTTTTGCTTTTAAGTTAAAATTATTTTTGTTGGATCTTTAGAGTTTTCAGAACCATACCTCTCTAGTCTCATTATTATGCCTTCACTGCCACTCCATTCTTCACTTCCTACACCCTTTGGACCAGCTAAAATTACCTTCTTATTTTTTCCTTATACATAGGACTCTTACTCCTGTCTCCCTGGCTTTGTACTGATCTTTTCCCATTCCCAGAATTTACTCTCTTCTTGCCTCTGGCTCATAGAATTCTCTTTTAACATAGCTTAAACATTATCTTCTACATCCAACTTTTCTTAATTACTTGGCCTCCACCCCTAAAGTGCCAGAGACCACCCTTAGATGACAGGGCATATAGGGCATACATTTGGCAAAAAGAAACTCCCACCCAGATGAGTTGAATGCTGGCATGGACCCCTGGATGGGTCAATGCCTTATGAACATGGATATTTGGGACTGATGAGTCTATGAAATATATGATGGCTGCCTCTCCTTCTTCTCACCTTATGAATTCTTCAGATCTGACGTGAGGTAACCTCTTTTTTTCCTCTGGGTTGCCTCTACTGGAGACAATGAATGTTCCTTTAAAGAGTAGTATGCTGTGGGAGTCACAATTGGTAGTGTTTTTGTGTTGCTACTTAGGGAAGCAGCATTTGATCAAGTTTCAAAGATCCCATGCACTATACTATAATAGAATTTGAGCCTTGATTTGAAACAATGCTGACCAGGGTCTAGCACAATTGTGTCCCTTTCTGAAAAAGGAAGACAGGGTAGAGGGGCCCACAACAGACATCAGTGTAGATGAGATCATTGAAGTTGTTTGCTTTCTTTTATTTTTAAATTTGGTATTTATCAGGCCCCTCCATTTTGCTGCTGACCTAGTGGCCTCTCGTTAACTTGATAATTACTCTCTCTCTTGGAAATGAGGTACCCAAATATGAAGGATTGAAAACAGACCCTGGACTAGTAGTTGCTCCCCAGAATCCCTGGTTGGTTGGTTCCTCAGGAACCAATCCTTGTGGAATTATGACCTGGAAACGTTCTCTGCAGAAGTCCTAGCCTCTGTCTCTTTAGTAGTCACAGAAAGTGAAGACCTAGGAAAGAACTCTCTCACCACAAAATTCCTGGTATAGTCAAATCATACAGCATCAGAAATGATGTGATTTTATTAAATGGATGAAATTTTAAAAGATGCAGTATTATCCTTTTTGTCATAACACTTTGAAAATCATGGGCTTTCCATCTGACTTACAGCTAAACTCTCCTGTGTGTGTTGTAACCCATTTTTACCATATGAGGTCCTTAAAAATCAATGACTCTCTTTTTTATTTTCTACTCCCAGTATTTTTTTTCCTTCTTTTTTATTTTTCTTTTCTTTTTTAAAATTGATTTGTTTATTTACTTTTAGTTTACAAGATTCAGTTCCAGAGTCCCTGGAGTTTCAAGTTTTCTTCCTTCCTT